>PITA01005865.1:37323-106148 GCA_004023965.1 Spilogale gracilis
TTTTTTTTTTTTAAAGATTTTATTTATTTGACAGAGAGAAACACAGCCAGAGAGGGAACACAAGCAGGGGGAGTGAGAGAGGGAGAAGCAGGCTTCATGCTGAGCAGGGAGCCCGATGTGGGACTCGATCCCGGGTCTCCGGGATCATGACCTGAGCCGAAGGCAGTGGCTTAACCAACTGAGCCACCCAGGCGTCCCTCAGTTAAAATTATTTTAAAAGGGAGCAAATAAACGATTTTAATAGTTCCACCACAGCTACAGGTGACCTACATTTGAAACTGGTGTAT
Source organism: Spilogale gracilis (assembly GCA_004023965.1). Classification (NCBI taxonomy): domain Eukaryota; kingdom Metazoa; phylum Chordata; class Mammalia; order Carnivora; family Mephitidae; genus Spilogale; species Spilogale gracilis. The sequence continues at coordinate 37,611 of PITA01005865.1, forward strand.
GCCAACTTGCTGAAAAAGGCAATGCTCCATATGTCAAGAGAGGAAGACGAAAGTTCATGAAAATCACTGCAGTTCCCAGAACAGGCACCTGAGACTTCTTAATTCCTACAGGTGCCTGATAGGACTGAGCACACAAAACAATTTCCAGACACAATCCAGGTGAATAAAAACTCAGTGAATCAGGATAAAACCCAGTGTGAAGAGTCTGCATTCACAGTAAAATCAAGTGGCTTTACCCCTTCATGCCCTTTGTATCATTTGGCCTTCGGAGGGTGGGAAAGAGGCAAAGGGCGGTGTTTCCAAAAAGAGATGCTCTTATTCCATTTAGACCAATTTTCTTTTTTTGTGTGGGAAATCAAAGGATAAGAAAATGTGCTTTTAAGAATCAAAGACTTACCCTTTAATCAGAGCTTTATAAATTAACTGAGCTAACCACCGAGTGGGAAAACAATCAGTTCAAGGTGCCTCCCCACAAAACCAAACCCTGAAGAGACTGATAGAGGAATGTTTCATTAAGCTTCAACCCACCAGTAACAACGCACAAATTCCAAAGTGCTGTTTCAGAAACACCACCTTCTATATACCCTTTACAAGTCAGATCTCAAATCTTACTAGTTATCAGATAGTTGTACTTAATGTACATTCTCTTACTTAAATTCCAAAACAATCCAGCAAGTAGACGGTACACTGTACTTTACAGAAATTAAGTAACTTATTTAAGTCAGCAAAACCAGTAAGTGTCAGCACGGAATTCAAACTCAGACCTGACCTGAAAGGCCGTGACCTTTAGGAGTTTTCTCCTCTATTACACCAAGTTCAAAAAACAAGAAGAAAACGAAAATATGGTATCGTCCTCTTTTGAAAATCAGAACACTGAATTTAGAGAGAGACGGCCAAACAAAAGCTAATGTGTTCCACTACCCCAAACCAAACTGCTTCTCCGCCATCAAGGCCCAACAGTTGAAGAACGTGGGCCACAGAGGCTGCTGAGATCCAGCCCACGTGGAGCTTCATTCACTAAATCAGCATTTCTCAAAGAATTGCTGCCTGGCATATGGAAACCTGAAGAAGTCCCTTATGTTTCCCTTCCCCGAGGCTGCTGTATTCAGAGCAAGGGAAAGGTAGATGCTGTTACTAACGCACTGACTCAGCCAACCTCCAGACAGCTGCCAAAAGGCAAACCTCACCTGAATGAAAACTCGGGTCAAGCCCCGCAGGTGAGAGCACCAAGGACAGGGGCTTAACCATCAGCAGCTCACAGCTCCACCTCCCGGGGCTCTGCACAGTTGTCACCTAACAGGGCCACTACTTGCCCCAGCCTCACATGGAGGGAGGCTCATGGCCAGGGCCCTACTTGACCCTGTGACTTCGTTTCCTGTTTCAGAGCCCCGCCCGGGGCCAAGAGTGACCAAGCAGTGACAGAAGCTAATAGCTGGGGAGAAGCAACTGAGGCTTTAAAAGTCCCAGGCAGAAATGCACAAACTCAAGGAAATGAGGAGGGAGCCCAAAGGGACAGCTTTTAAGAGTAAAATGGACTCACCATACCCCTTCTGCAACACCTCTATGACTAGTTTATGGAAAATGAGATTCTACTTCAAAAGAAATAGAGAAAGCAGTGTAAAAAAATTTTTTTAAGCCAGTTAGTATAATTTAATTATTTCCTGTGCTGATTAAGAAGGTAATATGTTTGACATCTCTTAATTGAATTTTTCTTTTTTGAATTTAAATGATTGTAGCAATCACAATGGTAAATTATGCATATAATATGGTTCCTTCTCTTTCCCCATTTCGGACCATCTAAGTTTTTCAGACATTCCAGGAAAAGCACCCAACCTTTCCAGAATTAAGATGGATTTTAAAAATAAAACCCAAACCCACTGAAGCTGCAATTTCCCAGACAAGCCAAAAGCAGAGGGGCTGAAAGCAAACAATAGTCAGGGTGATGATGAGGAGCCTGAGTGGACAAGAGTGGAAGCCAGAGAGGACCAAAGAGGGAGTACAGCTTGGAGAAATGATGCAGAGAAATCCTGGCAGCAACGTACACACCTTGGCATTGATATAAGGGTCAAAGGGGCCGTACTTTTTGAATTCTTTGATCTCAAGAGCATTCTATAAAAAGGAGAGGAAAAGAAAATGTGATGATAAAATGGATGAAATATATCAAAGCAATGCCCAGCCCCGAGGTGGCCCAACATGAGAACCACGTGGATCTACCCCCTGGGAGCCTGGAAAGGGAGTTAATGGGGAAGGCAGGCTCGAGGGCATAGCACTCATCACCCCCTCTTGTCCAAGCATCCAACTGGAGCCACATTAGTGGTTTTTAAATAAATCAATGTGGTACTACTACCTAAAGCCATTAGGTTCTTCCAGCTCTCTCAGATGTCTTGCCAAGCCCCTGCCCCACCCACCTGCCTGCCAGACACTCAGAACACTGGGCTGGTGTCCCACCTATCAACAGATATTCCAGGCGGGAGGCGACTGTGAGCAGGACAAGCTAGCACACATAAGTGGCTCAAAAATCCAAGCAGCTGTGTTTCAAGGCAAAAGTGAGCAAAGACAAGATTAGAAATGGTTGCCGAAAATTTCTTAAATGAGAAGGATTTAATGGGTGACGAGTTGGTTCAACACTGAGGAATATTAGTTAAAAGCAAACTTCCTTGGGGCGCCTGGGTGGCTCAGTTGGTTAAGCGACTGCCTTCGGCTCAGGTCATGATCCCGGAGACCCGGGATCGAGTCCCACATCAGGCTAAACCTGCTCGGCGGGAAGCCTGCTGCTCCCTCTCTCACTCCTCCTGCTTGTGTTCCCTCTCTGGCTGTGTTTCTCTCTGTCAAATAAATAAAAATCTTAAAAAAAAAAAAAAAAAAAAGCAAACTTCCTTATAAATCTCCTCCAGTTAAGAGAAATTACAATCACCTTAGACAGGAGGAGTAAAATTGCATTTAGATTCTAAAGCAGCAATCCCAGAGACAAATTTCATTCTTGATGTTTTAACACAAACATCCTCATTGATGATCTTAAATTTCTGTGGCTTACCTATCCAGAAAATACAGCTTGAAAGGGGAATGGGAAGCTGATTATCAGCTATACACAGGCACTCTCTAACTTGAGAGATTTGGGGCGCCTGTGTGGCTCAGAGGGTTAAGCCTCTGTCTTTAGCTCAGGTCATAACCTCAGGGTCCTGGGATCAAGTCCCACATGAAGCTCTCTGCTCAGCAGGGAGCCTGCTTTCCCCTCTTTCTCTGCCTGCCTCTCTGCCTATTTGTGATCTCTCTCTGTGTCAAATAAATAAATAAATAAAATCTTTAAAAAATAATAAAAATAAATAAACTGAGAGATTTGGGAGCATTGCTTTCATTTCCTTCAACCTCAGAGTGAAGCTGCCCTTCTCTGAGTCAGTCATGCTCCCAACAGCTCACTGACGATAGATGGGCTCACAAGAATGATTTCCTATTTTTTGAGGAATAACCCTGATCTAATCCTACAGTAATTTAACACTCTCCTCTCAGTAAAGTCATTAGGAAAACTGTCCTGGGCTTACTGAAAAAGAGCAGCATCTCTCTCATTCAAGCAACTAAGAAAAGTACCTGCTTCAGTTCAGAGCTGAGAGGAAAACAAAGAAGCTTGTCACACAGGGCAAGCCATCTGCTCTCAAATGGACACATGATCTCAGACCCAAACTACAGGATGAGAGGACTGTCTAGAACTTGCATAACGTAACTATAACTTTTCCAAAGGAATTGAGGTGAAAAAGAGGAGGTACAGTCTCAGAGTACCTAAATCCATAGCCATTTGAAGGTATTTCTGCTCAAATGCTGCCTTTTTTATTTTCTGAGAATTAGCTCCGCTTTGTCAAAGCAGGGTCACTCTTTTTTTTTTTAAGGATTTATTTGACAGAGAGGGAACACAAGCAGGGGGAGTGAGAAAGGGAGAAACAGGCTTTCCGCCAAGCAGGGAGCCCGATGCGGGACCCGACCCCAGGTCTCCGGGATCATGACCTGAGCCGAAGGCAGGCGCCCAACCAACTGAGCCACCCAGGCACCCCAAAGCAGGGTCACTCTTAAGTTGACCTTAGGGGACATCACGTAAATGATTTTCATTCTGCTCCATCACCTGTGGCCTCTGAGCTTACTCAGATGCTTCTCAGATGCTTCTGTGAGCTCCGTTTTCAGCACGGCATGAGTCCTTGTGCTTCTGCCAGCTGCGATGGAGGGAAAACAGCAGCAGAGCTGACGCAGCACTGCTGCGCACCACACGGAGGGGACTGCTGCTTACAGGCTAAGGCTGCACCACCACGCCCATGGCGTATAAGCACTGCTTGTAATGAATTAAGCCTGACGTTGTGAAATAGCCTCGAAGCAATTTTACGGGATTCGTGTTATTTCCCATTTTGTACACAAAGCATGTAGATCTTTATGATTGCGCTATTCCAAATATGTACAATTCGAATGCACATAAAATGCATCCTTGGGGTATGAGATTTCCCTGATGCCCTTGGAGGAGTAATGCCAGGATGGGGGGAACCATTTGTAGGGCCTAGAAGAGCTGGTTCCCTGAGATCTGTGCTATGGAACCGAAACAGTGCCAGGGGCCGCCATTGTCTGGCTATAGCTGAAGGGAAGAACGTTGCTCTTCCTTCCGACCTGTTCGTTGACTCTGGTGTGCGAGGGCCCTTGATGGATGAGCAACCGCACTATCTGGGCATCTCCTTTCCAGGCTGCCAAGTGCAGAGGGTAACAGCCTTTGGAATCGGCCACATTGGTCAACGCATCGTTCCTCAGAAGAACCTCAACCACATCCCTAGAAGGCAAAAATCAAATATGAGTTTGCAGAACTCAGAAGTCTTTCCTACTAACAGCTCTTCACATCTGGGCAGCTGAAGCCCTTTCAGATATTATCTCACTTGGCACCCCCCCTCTACCTGAGCTCATTGCCCATTCTCTTCCTTTTATTCCATGAGCTACATGTACAACTGCTGATATGCGGCTGAAACGTCTTGAACCAAATAACACTGACTCATCACCTTGCCATTCTCTAGGCTTTCTAGACAATCCATCTCTATTCCATTATTTTGAAAAAATGTCTGGTTCCTTTGTCTACATCTTGCAATGTTTCCTTGTTTGTGATGTTTAAACAGCATTCGGGGATAAAATTTACATGAAAGTAGTCATGCAAGACAAATATCGTTATTCACCACATTATCCAGAGCATTTAGTGATGTGGGAGCTAAAAGCAGACAGGCAGAGCAGAATTAAAGTTGCTGCAAACATAAGCCAGACACATACATCCAGAGGGAAGGGCTTGGCTTTCTTCTTGGTGACACTGCTAATTAGGCAGATACAAATGTATAATTACCCCCATGCACATGAGGTCAAAGAAAATCCCCACTGTAAATAAAAACAGCATCTGGAGATAAACTTGGCTAACAAGCTGCAGTCATTTAAGTATAAGATTCACTTTAATTCAGGTCAGCCCCCCAGTTATGGGGGCAGGGGTCTCCACAGAGACCTTGTCTAAGGCGGCCAGAGAAAAGACACAAGGACCACATTCAATATATTTCAGAAAAATTTAACGTAGAAGGAAACAATCATTACCTCTTTTTGGAACACCAGAGTCCATCAGGCTGGGCCAAGTACCGCACGAGTGACATGGAACACCACAGGGCAGCGAGGGCCCTGCTCCTTGCTCAGCAAAATCGAAAATGGTTCCTATAACCCGCCTCATGAAAACTAAACTTCTCCTTCTTATCTCCTCGAGCACGATGCCTCAAACTCTCCTTACCACCCTCCGTGCTGCTACACTCTGGTTTCCATTCTTCACATCCTGGCAAATCTACTCAACTGAACTCCATGACTCTACCTGTTCCTGGGCTGAGCAGTCACGTTCTCACTCACGTGGAGGGCAGTGCCCTCTGGAAAAGGCTGCCAAACCATTTAAACCTGTGTCATCTTCTGTCACACTCCCCCCCACCCCCAAAGCACAGCTTCTCCAGAAAACTCTCTGTGCAAATCCCACCCAGCAACTCCTAACCAATACCTGAAGAGAATTAAACAGGCCATATGATTTGTGTATTTTTCCCCTTTGAAAAGGTTCTTGTTATCTACAAGGCTAACTCTATGAAGAAGAATGGCAAGCCAAAAGAGTAAATAAATAACTACTTTAACAGAAGGGAAGTTTCTTATGACCACTCAATCTATTTTCAGATTACAAAGGTGCTGGTTACCTAAGAGCTTATACAGCCCCTGTATATCTATCTGGCCGCCCCGAATATGACCTTCATATTCAGATCACTGCGTGGCACTGCACCATTTCAGAGCAGAAAAGGACAAACAGAAGAAAAGGTAAAACTTAACCTGTGATTCAAGTTTTATGGGGGGGTGGAGTAGGAAGGGGTACTTCAATTATACACTAATGAGAGACTCAGGAACTCTGGATGGACTGAATTTAGTTTGTTATTCCCTGTTCTTCAACGTTACTGTCTAGTAATCCTTTATAGAAATCAAAAAAGGCAATCCAAAGGCCTGGGTTCTGGAGGGTAGGGCAGGAATCTAGCACATTAATACTTACTTGTGGCCATTCAAAGCCGCATGGTGCAGAGGTGTGTACCCGGTGCTGTCAACACAGTTCACATTGGGCCCTCTCCAGATGCTATGGGCGGGGGGGCGGGGGGAGAGAAAAGAAGACTGAAGTCACAAACCAAATTCAGAGTCAGCTAACTGCTTAGAAAAGAGTTCTCTGTGATGTTTAACCAAACTAGTTACATCCACGTGACTGATAAAGGACAGCAGCTATTTACTACAGCAACGCACCACACCGACAATACACGGTCGTTTGCGGAACAGAGAGGCAGGTGTCAACATACCAGGGTCATCATTTAAGAGCTTGCTCTTCTGTACTGGTTCCCATCTTTTTTTTTTTTTTTTTTTAATTGAATCCATTTTCTCTTCAGGCCTATGTTTGAATTCTGCTCTATAATAAGCCAGTGACATACTACATTTTCTTTTGTGTATTTTTTAAAAGTAAATTCTACCCCCAATGTGGGGTTCGAACCCACAACCCCAAGAGCAAAAGTTGCATGCTGACTGAGCCAGCTAGGAGCCCCATATACCCTTCTCATTTTTAACTACATTATTCACTCAGTATGGGACTCATGCCTCTAAATACTCCCAGGATTGTAAGAACACTTCATTGAAAGGTCATCAAAAATATCACTGAAGCAACCATTCAGCCAGGCACAGGTATTGAAGACCCACGTCTGCACTGGTGACTGAAGACTTAAGAGAGACTTCAACACAGACCTACAGATAATCTGGATGATTTAACCAGCAAGATCCAAGATGAAAGAACCCACATTAATAAAAGCACCAGGACATATGCGTTAAATTGTAAGACACAATGGGGCTTTCCTTTCTGAATGTTTATTGCTAAAAAAAGGAATAAAGAATAACAAGATCTAGAACTTAAGTGCTTTATTTGAATCGGAAATACTGTACTAGGAAGCTGAAGTGTCATCTAACTTAATCCTCAAAACCTTAATTCTTATTTCTGTTTCATACCTTACTGCATTGCCCAGAGCTGCTGATGCTATGGTGTTTTTGTTTTTTGTTTTGTTTTGTTTTGAGAGAGAGAGAGAGAAAGAGAGAGAGAGAGACAGAGAGACAGAGAATCTTAAGCAGGCTCCATGTTCAGTGCAGAGCCCAGTGTAGGGCTTGATCTCATGACCCTGAGATCCCTACCTGGACAGTCAACTGACTGAGCCACCCAGGCGCCCCTTGGCCAGAGCTTCTAAAATAATATTAAGTAGTAGAGGCCAATCTTGTTTTGCCCTTGCTTTTAATGAGAATGCCTCTACTGTTGGCAGTTGGTATGAGGTAAAAGCTCTGTAACATGTAAAGGAAGTGTCTTATTTTTTTCCTTAAAAGAAACATTTAAAAATAGTTGTTCAGGGACATCTGGTAGCTCAGTTGGTTAAGCCTCTGCCTTCGGCTCAGTCATGATCTCAGGGTCCTGGGATCGAGTCCCACATTGGGCTCCCTGCTCAGAGGTGAGTCTGCTTCTCTCTCTGCTGCTGCTTTGCTTGTGCTCTCTCTGACATAAATAAAATCTTAAAAAAAAAATAGTTGTTTAAGGGCGCCTGGCTGGCTCTGACTATGGAGCATATGACTCTTGATCTCAGGGTTGTGAGACTGAGCCCCACATTGGGTGTAGAGATTACTTAAAAATAAAATTTAAAACAATAAAACAATCACACACTACCTTTCACCAGACAAAAATGAGAATAAAAATGATTTCTAAAGATCAGGAAAACAAGCACTCGTATATCCCACTGGTCTGAGTACAAACTGGTGAGTCCCTCTCGGAGAACAAACCAAAAACAAACCAAAAACAGGCATTGGCCTTGAGCCAGCATTTCCACTTGCTGGCAACTATTCAACAGAAACCGTCTGACGCGTGCACAAAGATATGTGCTTGTACTGGACTGCTTCGCTGTGAGGGCAGACACGAAACGCTTCCTGTCCATCCACAGGTGGGGGCAGTTAAATACCAGGTATGCCATCCAGTGAATTATCACATAACCATTAATAACACAAGCACAACAAAGGAAAGAAAACAAGTGGGGCCCATGTGTCCTGAGATTTCCCAAGACATACTATGTTATGGAGAAGTAAAAAAAGTGGTCACTTTGTAGTACACAGAACAGAAGCCCTTGCTTTAGAAGCGGGTGTGCACACGCACATAAGGCAGATGGCGATGGGAAGAGCTCTCGCCGAGCGTTGCCAGGGGCTGCCTCTGGGAAAAGAAATATGTGTTGGGGGACACTACAGATGGTGAAGAGGAACTCCCATGTTGTGCTCTGTATTCTACCACTCCGTTTAAAACATAGTGAGAATATACTCATGTATTTTTATAATAATTTTTTAAAAGAAAGCGGGGAAAGGACCTGTTTACAGAGAGAAGAAAACCGAGAAAAACTTTCAACTGTTAATAATAAATGGTTGTATGTGTGCGACCTGGGCCACTTTAATAAGCATGTCTACATTAGGTTTAAAATCTGAAGATAAATTTTAAGTGAAAAGAGAAGACAGGCTTTGGTATCCAGGTTATACATTCACTGTCAATTAAGGATGCTGGTGACAGAGTCAGGAGCCTGGGGTACATTCTGGCACCCCATCTTCCACTGAACTTGGATTCCTACAGCACCTTCCAAACAAAGGGTTAAAAGCAATTATGTCTGTCACAGGTATACGATAAGCTCATTTTCTAAATCAAGAACCGTATACCTGTGCCTGGCAATGATGAGAAGGACAGGAAGTGAGATGGGTCTGGAGAAACCAGGAGATAGTTTTCACACTCATTTTTGACGGACCCACCAGACAAAACATTGTCATTCTGTTAAAAAAGAGGTGATACCAAGAATCAAAAAACAAATTCTTGGCCCCAAACCAGTGGCAGATCCCAAACTCCCATTTACAGAGCCCTTGGCACTTGGCTGAACAAGGACTTTACGATCTGTGATGACAAGGGGAGGTAAAGATGTTGTAGTACAAAGCTGGAATAACAATCCAACAGCAAGATGGCGAGAATAAACCAACCGGAGCTGGGAAAAGGAAAGTAACGGTAATGGGTCAGGCAGTAAGAGCACAGGTCTGTCAGCCCTAAGGACTCCATTAGGAAATCTGCTAGCTTCTCTATGATCTCAATCCTCTATGATCTCAAAGTAACCTGAAAACTAACACTTAAACCGCCCTCACTTTTTAAAAAAAAGGCAGGACTGAGCAAGCCTTTTGTCACTCTCTAACTTTTACCTTCACTCGGATATCCTTTACCATCAATAAAACTCCTTTAAAACAATTTAAAAGGACGAGGAAGAAAGACAAGGCCTTCCCTGCATAAAGCTGCAGCATTTCCAACCACTGAGGTCTACCCCACTCCCCTGCTTTCTAACTAGCATTTCCTTTGAAAGCCCATCTAGAAATTCGGGGAAGTGGGGAATATATTAAATAATACCTACATGAAAACAGAGAACTGAATCTCCGTGCTTAGAATTTTCGCTTCACACAGGATGGTAGTAATATCCCCCTCCACCCAAGTTTCTTCCTTTTTGGCAGTCCAAGAAAAGAGCTACTGACAATCTGGGTCTTCCTCTCCATCAGACTTGCCCTATTAGGTTTTTCTAAAACAGTAAATACCCAAGGGTTGCTCATCAACAAACAAAAGCAAAATACAATGCGCTGAGAAAACCAAAGGGGAGGAAAACAGCCCAGGAGATTCTGAAACCAAGTCTAAGCTATAGAGAGTGTTCAGACATGCAACTGCTGCCCTTGATTCATAGAACAAACCCTCACCCTACCCTTGGTGGGTCTTGGAGGAGTCCCAGAGATCCCGTGTGAAGCAACCACAGAACCCAGGTTAAGAGCAGAGGCACTCATTAGCTGCCTCTGCTACTTGTCAGTTGCAGGACAAGTGACTTAGCCTTCAAATCTTGCTCTGCATCTGCAAATCCTTCTGTGACAGGATCCCCTAGGGCTTCAATGGCTCAAAGAGACAAAGCATTGGGGTTGGGAAGCCTAAGACGCGTCCCAGCAACCCAACTACAGGGACGTGATGCTGAGCACAGGAAGCCGTGCCGTCTGGGACTCAGATGCACCTACATTTGGAGATGGCATCTAAAGACACCAGGGAGGGCAAGGAAGAGCAGGAGTGATGAGAACCTGTGACTGTTGAGTCCCACCTCAAAGGCCTCTTACAAGGTCCACTTACAAACTGACTACACATTGATCCACGGCAAGAGGCAAGCTGGATCTGGAGGCAGTGATGAGGAACAGGCCAGCCAGCCAACACAGCCCACTCTGTACAATGGGGCAGGGGCTGGCCGAGGGCCTGCTTGCAGGGCTGCTTGTGCATTATTCAACAGATAAGTCAAGGGTGCCCTATATGCTCCAGGCACTGTTCCAGGGCCTGAGAATGCAAATGGGAAAAGACAAAATCTCTGCCTTCATGGATCTTGAATCCAAAGGGAAGTAGAGTGAGCAAATAAACAAATAAACAGAAATAGGGTGGCAGGTAACGGTAAATGCAGTAAAGAAACAAAGCAAATAGATCAAAGAGAGTAAGAGAATAAAACATGATGAGGCCACACTTTAAATAAGGTACTTGGGAAAGACCTCTTTAAGAAAGTGGCCCTAGAGAAGAGATGAGTATGAAGTGAAGGAAGGAGCAGTGTTAAGTGTCTGTGGAGGACAGGTAGAGAGAGCATCAGATGCAAACGGCCTGAGCAGGGGCAGGCCTGGCATACAGCTGGAGAGTGAGGAAGAGCAGGGAGCTCTGCCTGCAGGGAGCAGGCTTACGGAGGCCCCCCCAGAGGAACTGAGGTCTGGGAGCATTCATAAGCAGGGACTATGGGTCAGGCTCTGGAGAAAGATACAAAATCCATACTGAAGGAGGGGGGAGCACTTGCCAAGCAAGAGGAAGGGGGCACAGACTCTTCCAGACCATGATGATCAGACACTAAATCTCTAAAAGGGAATCAGGGTTCCTTCTATCTGAATTATGTTGTCCATCGACAATACCCATATTTAAATCTACATATCACCCTTCAGACCAAGCAAAACTCAGGCAAAAACCTGAGGTAAAATTGAAGTCTCTGAAACCAAAGAAGAACAGCAGAAAATACACGGAGACACTTATTCTAGCCAGCACAGAAAGTGGCCCGGTTCAAAATGCGCTTGTCCACGACACCTTTCCTGACTGCACGGCTGATACTAATCTCACCCATCTCAGACTTTCCACATGTTCTATGGTACCGTGACCACAGCATTTATCATACTTGATCTTGAGCCACTGTGAATTCTTTATGCTGCTCATCCATACCATATATTTAAAACTCTTTAGGGAAATCCCTCATGTTTCCAAGAGCATAGCACTAGGCAGGGAATTGGCTTAGGGCCACCAGTATGCAACTTCTAACACTGGGTTTTTACCAACCTGCTACCTAAATATGACATGTCTCTAGGCAGGACAGACTTGCTACAGCTGTATCCATTAAAAATGGCAACAATCGGGGCGCCTGGGTGGCTCAGTTGGTTAAGCGGCTGCCTTCGGCTCAGGTCATGATCCCAGAGACCCGGGATCGAGTCCCACATCGGGCTCCCTGCTCAGCGGGAAGCCTGCTTCTCCCTCTCTCACTTCCTCTGCTTGTGTTCCCTCTCTGGCTGTGTTTCTCTCTGTCAAATAAATAAAAAAAAAATCTTAAAAAAAAATGGCAACAATCTCTTGATGCCGCATAGACCAATACTGCATTTGAGATGTCTGTCCATAAAACACAGAGACAGAAGAACCCTAAGTTAGAACCAACGGGCCCACCCATTTTCATATGTGACTACGGAATCTGATTTCAGGACCCTATGGTACCCTAAAGCAGCTCTCTGCTAACAGTCAACATGCTTACTTTACACAGACAAGTTAAGGGCTGCGAGTGTCCAATCCAGTTCAATTCAGTAAATGTTTATGCCCCACCTTCCATATGCCAGGGTGCTGCCCAGTCTCCACACCTGAGCAGAGTAGGAAAGTCAGACAAGTAAACAAATGACCACACTGAAGAGTGTGTGACATTCTGGGAAGGAAGTACGCAAAGGGTAGCTTATAGGGAAATGGAAATAGGGAGGCTTTGCAGAAGGAGAGATACTTGGGCAGAATCTTAAAGCTCAGAAGGAGTCCATCAGACTGAAGAAACAAAGAGGAAACACCTAAATTCAAGGTCTCCCAAGCCATCCCAGTAAACTGGGGCACACGCAAGTTAACTGTGAGTGGCCGGGGCACACAAGTGAAAGGACAGGGGATGCAAGCAGGAGAGATAGGCAGAACCAAACTATGAAGGGTCCTGGAAACTACTGAAGTTCTCAGTGGGGGATAATCAGATGTATGTTTTAGAGAAATCCTTCTGTTGACAGCTGGGAAATGGGAGCCAAGATGGCTAATTGATTGTTCACCAAGCTGGTGTAATGGCCTGATATATTTCAGAATCTGGAAAAAAAAAAAATTCTGCTAAGCAGTTGTGTAAATGATGGGGAGGAAGAAGTGCATGACTAGATCCCAGGAGCTTGGTTAGAAGTCAGCAATTCAGGCATGAAGTGATCTAAATGAAGGCAGTTGTGAGGAGAAGAGAGGAAAAAGGATAGAATTAATGGAAAAGACAGGATCTGGTGACTAAACAGGGTGGGGGCATAAGGGTGGGTGAGAAGTGAAAAATTCAGTGGACCACAAGAGCAAATTCAGGAAGAAAACCAGGGTTGCTCTGTTTAGTGATGGTGATGTTGTGAGGAAGGAGAGGAAAGGAGCGGAAGGAAAGAAAGTTTTGTGTTGGATTAGTTAGGGCCAAAATGAATTTGGACTCTCACATGTAGATGTCCAATCAGCAGGTGCATATGAGGGTCCAGAACGCCCTATGTTGGTTACACAGTTAGTTCAAAATGAAAATGTTCAAGTGTTTACATGCAAGTGTGTTCTCCATATCTGACCCCTACAACCATATTGTGGAGTAGGAAAGTATGTAGTGTTGTTTCCACCTTATCAGCAAGAAAACTGAATTTCGAATGACTTGCTGATCATGAAACAGCTAATTCATGCGGCACTGAAACAAAATCTCAGGTCTGACAGCTAGTGCATGTTTTTTCCAGTTTTTCCATGATCTTGAACTTGACTGTTGAGAGAAAACAACTTGGAGTTCTGTGGGTCTCCTCCTGCATTGATTCTCAGGAGGTCAAACACTCTCAGAGCACCAAGTCAGGAAAGGGCCTTCTCTAGCACTGGCTCTATGAAGACAGAGCAAAGCAAGCAAGACACACGAGGGGTAAGAGGTTCAGAGCAGTTTTCCATCCAGCTTCATGAGATCATTATGGTCTAAGGAGGAGTTTGTCTCTTCAGCCTTTTTCTGACAAAGGCCTTTGCTGTTTTCCTCTTTGAGTTATCCTTGCAAAGGCAGATTATTCTCTGAACCTCAGGAGGGGCTGGCAGTTTTCCAACACAATGAAACATTATCCAAAGCCAGTCTAATTTTTAAAAGAATTCATCTTACTCAAACAAATTTGACACATCCTTACTAAAATGCCTTCTACATACTTAACTGTTGAGGTTTAAAAGAAGAGATAACAAGGAGCCCACATAACTATCCCCATTGTCAAAGAAGCTTGTGATCTTTGGAAAAAGACAAAATTTACCAACATGAAACAATTAGACACAAAACCCCCAAAACAGTGCAACCTCTCCTAAAATCAAGTTAATTGGGAAAAACTGAACATGCATTTTATTTCTGCTAACCCCTGAACCCCATTAAAATGCAAGTGAAGGGGCGCCTGGGTGGCTCAGTTGGTTAAGCGACTGCCTTCGGCTCGGGTCATGATCCCGGAGACTAGGGATCGAGCCCCGCATCGGGCTCCCTGCTCAGCGGGAAACCTGCTTCTCCCTCTCTCACTCCCCTTGTTTGTGTTCCCCCTCTCACTATGTTTCTCTCTGTCAAATAAATAAATAAAATCTTTAAAAAAATGCAAGTGAAAACAAACAAGGAACAGGAGAAACAGAACAGTGAACATAAAAAGTCAAAACTTTTGGGAAAATGAAAAGTAGAGAAGTTAGCAGAACTGAGAAAGTCAATTCTTGTGGCAATACAAGGGGATACCTTGGGAAGGCTTTACACACACACACACACACACACACACACACACACACACACACCCTGATGAGGCTCAAGGATTAGAGGTATCAGGTGGTACACAAGGCCAGGGATAAGGAGGGGATGAAAACAAGAACTTGTTAATTCTATTTATAAGGAGTGTTAGACTACTAAATCTCTGGTCCCAGGGTAGCCAGTAGACTATTACTCCCCGTATCCAGGCAGGAGAGAAGGTAGACCTATCTAGTGAAGAAACTGAATTCAGTGGACTCCAGCCTTGGGACATCAGGAACAGCAGAAGGCAGAGAGAGGCACTATACTGAAAACAGAAGCCCTAAAAGGAAGTCCACGTCCTGAAGGGCGTAATCTCAGCTCTGTCCCAGAATGCTCCCAGCCCCAGCCCCACCCCCAAACAGAAGGTTGGACCAAGGACTCCACAGAACAACTCAACAGATCTTGACTTCAGAGGATTCCACATCAAAGCAGGTGGGTTCCTGCCCCACCACCTTACAGGATATAAAAGTCATCCTTGCCAAGTTCTTCCCACTTTTATCCAGACTATGCAACTGGCTCTTTAGTGACTAGTTCTTAAATGAAAATGATGACCAAAGAGGACCACACATTCGAGGAAGGTGTTCAATATGAAATGACAGAGCACAAAACAGAATAAAGGGATTCTGAGGAACAGAAACAGAAAACCAAATAAAATCTCAACCCAAAACAATAGCAACAACAAACCATTATCACACAAAACCAGGATTAGAAAAACTGCAACAAGTACAAAGTTTTAGAAATTAAAAAATGATAGTAGAAATAAAAACTCAAGAGCTAGAAGATAAATCTGAGTAAAGCTCAGCAGAAAGTGTAACTCAAGGAAAAGATAGGAAATACAAGAGAAAAAATAAGCAGATTAGAAGACCAAGAGTTTTAGGGAAATGAGAGAAAGCAGAGAGGAGAATATTATCAAGGCTTGAGAGATTTCCCTAGAACTAAAGGATATGAACTTCTGGTTGAAAGAGTCCATCCTATGCTCAGTACAATGAATAATTTTTAAAAGGACACGCCCCCCCCAAGGCACACTATGAGATTTCAGAATACATTTCAGAAGTCACAGGATAAAGAGAACACATTTTCCAGGGAGAAAAAAGTTCACACACAAAGGATCGAATGGCATCCGAGTTTTCAATAGGAGCTCTGGAAGCCGTGAGACAAAAGAGTGATGCTTTCAAAATTCAGAGGTGAAGTGATTTCCAACCTAGAATTCTATAGCAGACAAATTATCAGTCAAGTATGAAAAAGAGAATAAAGATATTTTTAGACATGCAGGGTCTCCAATTTTACCTCCCACACACCCTTTTATCAGGAAGCAACTGGAGGATATGCTCTACCAAATAAATGAGCAAACCAAGAAAGAGGAAGACAGGCATCCAGGAAACCCGGCCAAAAAAAAAAAGGCAAACAGGAGCAGCCATGCAGCAAGCCTCAAGCATAGCTGGAGGACGCAGGGCTCCAGGAGCCTGCCTGCGGGAGAAAGTGAAACTGACAAGATCAACGGATGTGTCTGCCTGGGATGGGGAAAATAACATTTAAGGACTTCAAAATTATGGTTGCAGTTTGAGAATTAAAAGCGAATTGGGCATCAGAAGCTCAGAAAACCAAGAGAGGCAGTTCATGCACTGTACAGGGAAAAAAAAATCAGACTGCGGTATACTAATCGGGTTAGCAGGTGAATAGTACTACCAGCCTTAATAATATAAACATAAATGTTAGATACTAGTAGAACCAACAACTGTGAACTATCTGAAGGACGAAGAGGCAGTAGACTGACAGAGTGCAAGAATGCTAGAACCTCTTCATAACAAAGACTGACAGAGGATAACCAACAAACCACAAAACCAAGAAACAGCAGCATAAGCGTACTAAGCCAAAATATGGATGAAAGGGCTACAGAGAGTTAAGAGCTGGAAAGAACTCAGGTGCGCATCAATGGTCTTCTGGTGAGAACGTCAGAAACGATTTTGCCACCATGTGACAGGTTGGATGAGCCCCTGTCAGCTATGAAATGCAGAGTTCTGGTAACCTTGGCTTTTTGCAGCCATGTGTTTTTGTGTTTCGAGCATGATGAGAGGTGGCGATTTGGAAGGGTTTATTCCCTCATGAGAGAGAAACACGAGCAGAAAGGCAATGTGCCCTTTTAACTTCAGAGCTGACGCGAGTCACACAGTCAGCTTGGAAGGACGGCAAAGAGTTGCTCCCCTGCCTTCTGCCAAGGACACCGGAGTTCAGAATAGACAACCTGGTTATATCCCACCCTGCTCTCTACAGCATTCTATTCTGGGCCCTTGGGCTTCTAATCGGTACCTCGTGGGAC
Source organism: Spilogale gracilis (assembly GCA_004023965.1). Taxonomy (NCBI): domain Eukaryota; kingdom Metazoa; phylum Chordata; class Mammalia; order Carnivora; family Mephitidae; genus Spilogale; species Spilogale gracilis. The sequence continues at coordinate 54,648 of PITA01005865.1, forward strand.
ACACCCAACAGCACACATGCACAGGTGGGCGAGTTGCTTGACAGCAGGGAGACCGTGAGCCCTAGGACAGTCACAGTGCGAATGGCTATTTTCAGTCACTGCTACCCGAGGCAAGCCTAGCGCTGCCTCCCCACCAGTGCCTACAGCAGGGAGGGGGAATCTGAGCAGCGCTAAGGGGGTGCACGGTGAAACTGCTGTTTCATTGCAGACAAGGACATGACAACCTAGGAGGTACTCTGCCATGAGGCAAACACCAGGACAGGAGTTTTCTGCTGTTCCTGCACAATATTCATGAGGACTGATATATAAATCAGATTCTTACAACCTTATTTCCCCCATGGTTTCCACTATAACTTTGGAGGCACTTATCTTCTATTTGATTCAATTTACCTTGGCATAGCTTCTTAACACTCTGTTCCACAGCTGCAAAAAAAGGTACTGTTGAACTGCATGACAAGGACCTCCAGAGTTCAAAATTCTGATTCTCGCTGGTGAATCTGGCAGTGCATTCAGTCACTAAGCAAAACAAACAGCTGTCGTCCTGCATGCCCATGACAGCAAGGGCAGTGTCTGTCTCATGCCACCTCCCCAAGCAGTACCTACACAGTACCTGGCATCCAGAGGGATGAACCAAAAAAGCCACGGTGCTAGTCTAGGCACCCTGCAATAAACAAGACCAAGTCCCTGCTCAAAAGAACTTCAGTGACACAGAAACAATTATAAAGCGACATGATAATGTGTTATAAAAGAACTGTGCCAACGCTAAGGGAACACGAAGGAAGGCTGGGATAAAAGGCATTCCACTAGCAAGACAAGGATGACAGGGCTTTGCAGAGAGCTGGGAGCATGTCTGACCCCACCACTGCTAAGGTGATCTTGGAAAAGCAGGCACTGCGGTTTTTCTGCCTTCCTGTCCTGGAAGACTGACTCCTTCCCCAACCCTCCCCCACCCCCATTCCAACTTGCCTCTTCAATTCCTATCCAGCCCGCACGCAAAAAAAAGCTCTCCTCCACAGGGAACTCCTTCATTTCCTTCCCCAGCCAGACGTGGCTGGCTCTTCAGGAGCTGCTTTTACTCTGCCCTTATCACAACGATTTTGGTTTAGGATTCTCTGTCACGACTTGATGGTCTTTTCACCAGGATACAAACAACCACATTTAGCACTAGGTGCTCACTGCCCAGAGCGCTCGCTGTACCTGGCACACAGGGAAAGCTCAGCGAGCAGGACAAGTGGACGCCTCACAGCATGAGCGGGCCTATAGCTACTCAAAGAAAGGTATGGCAGTTTGTAGATTATAGGAACTAGAACACTTCAAATATCCTCTGCCAAGTTATTTCTTAGGTCAAAACTACTACATAAATTTTACTAAATAGACATGCAGACTCATTCTACTGTAAGGTAACATGCTATCTCAAAAGAAAAAGCACTGTATCTTCTCTTGTTTAGTGATGTGTGTGCGTGTGTCTGAAGAAGTGCTTATAAGCACTTTCTTGTAAGAATGATCCGCTCCCTGGGTAGTCAAAGTCCAGAGGCTTCACTGGGCTGTAGGTAGGAAGGCCCTTAAGGTGCCTTTAATCAGTCACGTTTAGGGACAAAGATGCCTTTGCCTTAGGGAAACCATAAATCTTGGCTTCTATCTGTTGTCCCAGAATAATTATTAACAGCATCCTGGCCTGGACAATAAATTATATGGTCACTTTACTCCACCCAGACTTTAAGACCCATTTCTTGGAAATTTTGACTCTAAAAGGCCTAGAAACAACAGCTAACATTAAATGTTTGCCACGGCCTAAGTACACTGTAATGAAGCGGATTAAGTAACTCACTATTTACTTCTCACCAGACGGAGACCTACAAGTAAAGAGGTGAATAACTTACCCAGCGGTATAGGGCTGGAATGGGTGACAACAGGTTTAACTCCCAAATCTTAACCATGGGGCTATATGCAACTTCTTGAAACACAGCTCTCTACCACTGTTTTTCTCATTCCTGAAGAAGACTCCCCTATAGCTAATATTCTCTCATTTCCGCCCTGCTTCACATCCCCCACTCCTCATTCAATCTGTCTTGCTCTTTTCCTTTCTCGCCAAGGTCACAGGAAACCAATAAAGAGGGATGAGAGAGAGAGAGGCACTGTGTTCTAGGTAGGAAATGGATCCCAGAGGGAAATGAATAGAGGTAGTTAACTGAAAGACTCTCAGTAACATTTCCAGAAATCCAATTAGTGACAAACTTCATTACTTAAGGTAACTATTGAAAGTATCAACATTATAATGAAAGATACAAACTGACTGAACTCATTTAATCTTAAGGTATTCAAGATGACTATTTTGTTGTTTTAAGGAAATTAAAATGACAAAAAAATTTCAATATAGGAGTTTGTAATACATACAAAAGGGATGACCACCTCAAATGAAATTTACTAGCAGATTCCAGGTCCCATATACACCACATATATTTCCTAAATGTCCCAAGCACCACAAACAAAACTAGTATTATGAATGCAGCTAACACTGGAAGCTGAACGTCAAAGATTTTTTTCCCCCACACATAAAACTGACCCATATATGAAAAGCCTGGACTTGACACATATTAGCTGCAGAATCTCTAGTAAATCACCTGATCTCTATGTCAAATGGAGACATCACGTGCCCTATCCCTAAACTGAGAGGGTTATTTTATGGAATGGGAGAATATATGTGAAAAAGCCTTTACACTAGAATCTAAAATATAAGGGCTTGACATCAATATTTCAAGTAAGGCCAGGCATTCTCAAGAATGAGAACAGTCAGTATAGACGTGTTGACATGAGAAAATGTGCAAGATATATGAAGTGAGAAATGCACCTGCATAGCAGTATGTAGAGTATGATCTCATTTCTGTTAGAATGGTCTATTTTTCTAAGCCTCTCCTCATATATGGAAGGCTACGTACCAAACTGTTAAGACTGATGAGTTCTGGGGGTGAGGCATGCATTACTTTTGTAATAAAACACACACACACACACACACACACACACACACACACACACACACACAAATATGCACAAGCTGACAAAGACTCTCTCCTTGACCAAACTTTACTCAGGTTCCTCTTTCCAACTAGGCCTTGACTTTGGTCCCCATCTAGTCTTTGGATTGCTCAGCCACGTTTTAGCAAGAGTCCTGTTAAGTAAGGGCACCTGGGTGGCTCAGTTGGTTAAGCCACTGCTTTGGGCTCAGGTCATGATCCCGGAGTCCTGGAATCAAGTCCCACATTGGACTCCCAGCTCCGTGGGGAATCTGCTTCTCCCTCTGACCTTTTCCCCCTCTCATGAACTCTCTCTCACACACACATAAATGAATGAATGAACGAATGAATGAATGAATAAAAAATATATTTTAAAAAATCCTGTTAAGTAAGTTTAACAAGAATTCCCCCACCCCACCCCATCTGATAAAAGTTCCTCATCCCCTACCTTTACCATCTAAGCCCTTGGCCAGCCTTTAGCAAGAATCCTGTTAGGTCAGTTTACCAAGAATCCCTCTACCCTGCTGTCTCCTCTTAGTAATTCTTCATCCCCTGACCCCTCACCCTGCTCCTTGGCTATAAATCCCTACTTGTGCTTGTTGTATTCGCACAGGAACATCATCTCTCTCCCCTTGCAGTGGTCTTCAATAAAGTCCTCCTTACTGTTTGAACAACAGTCAAAACAATTTTTACCAACACACACGTGCACACACACACCAGCTTTTTTATTTTATTTATTTGTTTGTTTGTTTATTTATTTTTAAGTGAAGCCAGAGCTATTCCAGGAACAGGGGCATCTGTTTATGAGATTCTTAAGAGTTCTTTTAAGAAGGAGTATGGAGAAAATTTATCTCTGGAATTGGCCTCCTTTTTAAAAAACCTCTTGTGGTCTTTGATTATTTTCCGAGGCCCTGGAGGATGAAAATCAATCATTCCCATTTGCTTCTGAATGGAGCTCTTCAATTACAGAGGCTAAGAACAAGCTTGCCCAAATGAGGGCAGTACCAGTCCCCAGGGGAGGGGACCAAACAGGTCAGTGATTTCAAAGGCTGGTGGATTTTAGAAGAGATTGTAGGAATTGCCCATAATGGTTATGTACCACTGGTTTAAGTGATGGTAAGGTTAGGGGAGGTGAGTGAGTCAACTGGGGGTTACCGAAACCCAGATATTCCACATCCTAAAACAGTTCACAAATTTGTCCCTTCCTCTCCATTTCCAAAGTCACTGCCTTATTCCTGAACCTCCAAAATGATCTCGACTGTCTGAAGTCTCCCTCCATCAATAAAAACCAAAAAACACTTTCTATAATGTTGTCACCACTGACCCTCTAAAATACATACACAGTCAGGTATTCCTCCCCAAGAGCTTTTGATAGCTCCCTCTTGCCACTAGGACAAGCTTCCTAGCCTTCCAGGCAATAAGGATCTTCCCAGGCTACCCCCAGTTACCCTTCTAGCCCCACCCCCCTCCACACTCCCGTGCATACCCTGGGCGCAGGCTATATGCCACCTGCCTCTGTGCTTGCTATTCTCTCTGATTCACCCTATTTTAATCTCTATGAAATCTCCAACATCCTTCAAAGCCCCAGCAGAATGTCATCCCACTTTTCAGGCTGAAATAACTTTATCCACGGCTTTTCTTTATAATCCTCTATTTAAAACATTACAATTACTCTGTTTTCTTTATTTGCTTACACCAAGACTGTTTCCTTCATCAGAATATGATGAAAGGGCAGGAGACTTGTTTTAAGGTGTGTAAAACCACCTTGCCCAAAACTTGTACTTTAGAGATGGGAAAATTGAGCCACACAGCTAGTAAATGGCTGAACCAGACTGAACTGGGAACCTTCTGTCTTCCTGTGAAATGTTCTTTTTACTATACTGCCTGCCAGGAAAAACCTTCTTTCCTTCCTCATATGACATTTGTTCTCAGCTCTCGCCTTCCATTGCCTTCCCTGCCCTTCTCCCCTTACTTCTCCCCATGAGGTGACCTACCAAGAAGCTGGAGCCCAATTCAGTCAAAGATACAGCTAAATACCCTCATTGTTAGGGCTTGGAGTCATTCTGCCAATGGGTAAATCCTGATGCGAGGAATGCTCTGGTATTGTGAGGTCTGACGAAAGGAAAGAGGGTGATGTGAAGTCTGTGAAGTTTGCAGAGGAAGCTAGAGCGTTCTGAGAGGGCTGATGTGCAGCACATGACCTCCTGGCTGAGGCTCACGGTGGTCCCCCCAGCATCTAGTCCATGGCCAGGACTTCTCATTCAGTGCGGCCATTTACCCTGAACCAAGAGAGACAGGATACAAGTGACCACCCCCTTTCTCAGAATCATTTTACTAGTAACCTCTCTGCTTTTGTTCTGTCTAGACAGGATAACTTCCCCAAGCAGATGCTTTCCTTTTTAAAAATTACATTCTGTTCTTAAAGAAAACAGGATAATTATTTCTGAAAATACCTACTTACAGGTTATACAGACTGAATTTTGCTGTGTTATGCTTTTCTGTTTAATTTTTAAAGTCATTTCTCCGTAACTTGGTGAGCACTGTAGCCACCTAGTTGCAACTTCCGTTAGTGAACACAGCTGAGCAAGGCACATGACTTTGGACAATTAAAAACAAAACAAAACAACAACAAGACTTTTGGACTTTTGGCTTTAACTAAGTCCTGATTTTCTCACTTTTCTGTCTCTCTTTGTACTATGTTTCAATCTATTTTAATCCCAGAGCCTGTCTCAGGAACACTACTGAGATCTGCATTTAATCAGCCTCCCAAATCAGTGCTATTTGCCCGGGTCCTTTCCTGGCTTTCCCACAAAGCACCCTGTCCTTGGAGTCTGGCCAAAAATCAGCACTCACTCTGGATGACTAAGAACCTTGGCAAGACACCTGGCTGAGAAAGCAAGGCCACGCTGCGTGTATCTACCAGATACCAGTATCTACCAAATCAGAAATGAGAGACTTGACCATGAAAGCTAGAAGAGTTTCCCAAACTGGAGGGCTTTCCCACAACAGCTTTTCCCATCTCCAATTTTAAACGTACAAGGCCAGAAGCAGCCATTTACAACAAACCAAAAACTCTATATGGGGAGAGATATAGCTTCACGTATGTGAATCGGAAGAAAGCCCTCTCATCTTCTGAAGGCCTAGAGTATGAAGAAACCCAAAGACTCTTTAACGGGTCTAACAGACATTGTCTTTTAGAAATACAATAGCTGCAACAGTGTCTACTAGGGACCCTACTAGACACCTTATATTAGATCTATTTTTCATTCTAAACACTAAAATAAGAATTTGCATTTTATAAATTTTAACATGCTCAGAAAGGTGAATAAAACTAAAGAGAGGTAAAGCCCCTTGAGCAATGACACATAGCTAGCATAGGGAGCCAGCAACCAAAGTTGTTTTCCCTGACACACCATTCTGTTAATAATGAAAGCCTTAGTGTTATTATGAAAGTCTATGGACCCCTAAAAAGTTCTAATGATATCTCTGAATTAGATCCTACTACTTAGGCCCTTGTGCAAACACATATATAGCAACTACTGGTGAAATTGACTCAAAGTCAAGACTTATTATGGTTCTTAACTATAATATGAACTAAAAATCCCACCCTCCCAGCTGGTTCTTTGGAAAGATCGTTATAACTGAAAAATGTCTAGCCAGGCTAACCAAGAAAAAAAGAGAAGACACAACTACTAACATCAGAAATGAAAGAGGAGTCATTACTACCAATCCCATGGACTTTATTTATTTATTAAAGATTTTATTTATTTATTTGACAGAGAGAAACACAGCAAGAGAGGGAACACAAGCAGGGGGAGTGAGAGAGGGAGAAGCAGGCTTCCTGCCGAGCAGGGAACCCAATGTGGGGCTCGATCCCAGGTCTCTGGGATCATGACTTGAGCTGAAGGCAGTCGCTTAATCAACTGAGCCACTCAGGCGCCCCTCCCATGGACTTTAATAGGATAATAAAAGATTATGAACAACTCTATACCCACAAATTTGATAACTTACATGAAAAAGACCAACTCTTGGGGTGCCCGGGTGGTTCAGTCGGTTAAGCATCTGACTCTTGATTTCGGCTCAGGTCATGATCAAGATCCTGGAATCGAGCCCCATGCAGGGTTCTGCGCTCATCCGGGAGTCGGTTTGAGATCTCCCTCTCCCTTTGCCCCTCCCTCTGCTTGCATGCATGTGCGCTCTCTCTCGCTCTCTCTCTCTCTCTCTCTCTCTCTCTCAAATAAATAAATGTATCTTTTTAAAAAAAGAAATAGATCAATTCTTACCAAAATTCACACATGAAGAAATAGATCATCTAAATGGGTCTATTATCTATTAAAGAAACTGACACAAAAATTAATAAACTTATAAAACACAAGGCATCATGCCCAGATGGTTTTGATGAATTCTTACCGAACATTTAAAGAAGAAACGATACTAATTCTCTGTAATCTCTTCCAGAAAAGAGAAGCAAAGGGAGCACCTCCTAATTCATTCTAGGAGGTCAGCAAAACCAGACAAAGATATCACAGGAAAGGAAAATTACAGACCACTCTCTCTCATGGCATAGATGCAAAAATCTTTGAAAAAAGACTAGCAAATCAAATATAAAAATACATGAAAAGAATTATACACCATGACCAAATGGTATTTATTCCAGGTATACAAGACTGATCCAACATTTGAAAAATCAATTAGTGTAATCTATCATGTCAAAAGGCTAAAGAATCAAAATCATATGATCATATCAAGATATACAGAAAAAGCATTTGACAAAAATCTAACTAACACCTGGGGCGCCTGGGTGGCTCAGTTGGTTAAGCGACTGTTTTCGGCTCAGGTCATGATCCTGGAGGCCCGGGATCGAGCCCCACATCAGGCTCCCCGCTCAGCAGGAAGCCTGCTTCTCCCACTCTCAGTCCCTCTGCTTGTGTTCCCCCTCTAGCTGTGTTTCTCTCTGTCAAATAAATAAATAAAATCTTAAAAAAAAAATCTAACTAACACCTACTCAAGATAAAAATTCTCAGAAAACTAGGAATGAAGAGGAGCTCCCTTAATTTGATAAAGAATAAATACACCTATAGTGAACATCATACTTATGGATAAGAAACAAGATGCTTTCCCTCTAAGATCAAGAACAAGACAAGGACGTCTCCTCCTCACCATTCTTACTCAATGTCATACTGGAAATCCTAGTTAATGCAATAAGAAAAGGAAATAAAGGGGCACCTGGGTGACTCAGCTGGTTAAGCATCCGACTGTTGACCTCAGCTAAGGTCTTGATCTCAGGGTCAGAGTTCAAGCTCTGTATTGGGCTCCATGCTGGGTGTGGAGCCTACTTTGGGGGGAAAAAAGGTGGGGGGAATAAAAAGTATAAGGACTTGGGGGGGGCACCTGGCTGGCTCAGTCAGAGGAGTGTGCAACTCTTGATCTCAGGGTCATTAGTTTGAGCCCCATGGTGGGGAAAGAGATTACTTAAAAAACTTTTTAAAAATATTCAGATTGAGAAGGAAGAAATAAAATTGATAATGTGCAAAGTCCTGAAGAATCAAAAACTCCTCCTAAAACTCAGAAATTATAGCAAGGTTGTAGGACACAAAGTTAGTATTCTAAAGTCAATTGCTTTCCCAGATACCAGTAACGAACTATTGAAGTTTGACATGAAAAACGTAACACCATTTACATTAATTAGCACCCCAAAATGAAATACTTTAGGATGAAGCCAACAAAATATGAATAAGATGTATACTATATGAAGAAAACTACAAAACTCTAATATAAGAAATCAGAGATCTAAATAGAGAGGCATTCCATGTTCATGAATAGGAAAATTCAATATTATTAAGATCAGTGCTTACCAAGCTGAAATATAGACTCAACACAATCCCAATCAAATTCTCAGTAAATTATTTTGTGGATATCAACAAACTGATTCTAAGGTTCATATGGAAAGGCAAAAGATCCAGAATAGCTAACATATCATTGAGAGGGGGACTGACACTATCTGACTTCAAGACTTACTAAACCTGCAGTTATCAAGATGGTGTGGTATTAGCCAAAAAACAAACAAAACAAAATGAAAAAAACAAAATCAGACAAAAGATCAATAGAACAAAGAGCCCCAAAATAATCCCACACAAATATATGAATCTTTGACAAAGGAACAAAGGTAATTCAATGGAGAAAGGATAGCCTTTAAAACAAATGGTGCAGGGGCACCTGGATGGCTCAGCAACTGTCTTCTGCTCAGGTTATGATCCTGGAGTCCTGGGATAGGGTTCCACATCGGGCTCCCTGCTCAGCAGGGAGTCTGCTTCTCCCTCTGACCTCTCCTCTCTAATTTTTTTCCTCTCTCTCTTAAATAAATAAATCTTCAAAAAAAATTTAAATAAATAAATAAATAAACAAAACAAATGGTGCTACAACAACTGGACATCCACATGCAAAAAATGAATCTAGATACAGACCTTACATCTCTTATAATAATTAACTTAGGGGCTCCTGGGTGGCTCAGTTGGTTAAGCATCTGCCTTCAGCTTGTGTCATGGTCCCAGAGTCCTGGATGACATCAGAGTTCTGGGATGGAGGCCCATATGGGGCCCTGCCTCTCCTAACTACCCCTACTTGTGCTCTCTCAAATAAATAAAATATTTTTTAAGAATTAACTTAAACGACAGTAGGAAAAGGAAAGTAAATGGGAAGTAGGGTAATTCAGGGAGAGAAACAAAATATGAGAGACTTTGGACACAGAAACAAACTGAGGGACTTGGAGGGAGGGGGTGGGGGATGGGAGAGCCTGGTGGTGGGTACTGAGGGCACCTATTGCATGGAGCACTGGCTGTGGGGAATGGGCAATGAATCTTGGAACACTAAAAAAAAAATAAAACAAAATTTAAAAAAAGAATTAACTTAAACGGATTGTAGACATAAATGTAAAATTCAAAACTATAAAATTTCTAGATGATAACAGGAGAAAATATAGATGAGCTTTGTCTCAGCAACAACTCTATGGCTACAACACTGAAAGCATGATCCATTAAGGAAAATATTGATATGCTGGACTTCATTGAAATAGAAAACTTCTGCTCTGTGAAAAACACCATAAGGGAATGAAAAGATAAGCCAAAGACTGGAAGAAAATCTTTGCAAAACATGCACCTGATAAAGGACAGGTATCCAAAACACAGAAATAACTCTTAAAACTCAATAACAAGTAAACAAACAAAGCAACTTAAAAATGGGCAAAAGATCTGAACAGACACCTTACCAAAGAAGATATACAGATGCTAAAGAAGCATATGAAAAGATAATCCACATCACATGTTGGGTTAGGGAATTAGGGCGTTGCAAATTAAACTACAATTAAATAGCACGACATACCTATTAGAATGGCTAAAATCAGAAACACAATATCCAATGTTGGTGAGAAAGTGCAGCAACAAAATTCTCATTCATTGCCACGGGAATGCTAAGTGATACAACCACTCTGAAATATAAGTTTGGCAATTTCTTACAAAACTAAATATAGGCTTACCATACAATCTAGTAATTGCACTCGAAGTACTCAAATGAGCTGAAAATGTGTGTCCACACAAAAACATGCACATAGATGTCATAAGCAGCTTTATTTATAATTGCCAAAACTCGGGAACAACCAAGTTGTTGGTTGGAAACAACTGAAGATGTCCTTCAGTAGGTGAATGGATAAACTGTGCTGCATCCAGACCATAGAATATTATTCTGTGATAAAAGGAAATGAGCTATCAAGCCTAAAAGCCAGAGAGGAAACTTAAATGTGTATCACTAAGTGAAAGACACAAGGCTGGAAAGGCTACAAACAGTAAGATTTCAACTACAGCTCAACAATACTGGTTTGAATTATACATGGATTTTTTTATATAAATACAGTACAATAATGTATATGTATTTCCTCTTCTGATTTTCTTATTTTTTCTAGCTTACTTTATTGCAGTAATATAGTGTACAGTATCTATAATGTACAAAATATGCATTCATCAAGTGTTTATGTTGCTAGTAAGGCTTCTGGTCAACTGTGAGTGATGGGTAGTTAAGTTTTTGGGGAGACAAAGGTTACACGCAGGTTTTTGACTGTCGCTGCCCCTAACCCCATGTTATTCAAAGGTTAACTGTATATGACATTCCAGTAGAGGCAAAAGAGTAAAGATGTAAAAGATCAGTGGTTGCCTGGGGCTCAGGGGTCATGGAAGAGAAATGAATAGATGAAACAGGCTATTTTTAGGTCAGTGAAACTTACCTTGCAGAACATCGTAATGGTGGGTATATATATACATTATGCTTTTGTCAAAACCCATACAACTGTACAACACAGGGTGAACCCTAACAGACTTTAGTTAATAAGGACATATCAATTTGGTTCATCACTTATAACAAGTGTACCACACAGTCAGGATGCTAATGCCATGCATACAGAGTGTTTATGATAGGGGAAACTGTGGGGGTGAGAGAGAAAAGTGTGTGTGTGTGTGTGTGTGTGTGTGTGTATGAACTCTGTACTTTCTGAACAATTTTTTCTATAAACTTAAAGTTGCTCTAAAAAAAATTACGTCTATTGAAAAATTCCACACTCCCTAAAAATGAACACTAATGCCAGAAATAGCAATGTATGATGTATAGTCCAAAACCTGAAAAAACAAAAATCAGCATCAGATTAAAAAAAGGCATAAGCCAACAAGGGTGATACAATTTAAATACAAGTCAAGATCCGAACTTCCCACCCCCCCACCTGCAGTCTTCGGTTCTCAACAGTCTAAGAGAAGTGGATGCAATTACACAAAACTAGAATATTACAAAGACAAAAGGAACCATAGAGACCACTCACTCACTCACTCACTGACTCTTTAGATTGGGAGCATGAAACTTAAATGTTTAAACTGCCTCAGCTCCGAGAAGCCAACAGATCACATCTCTTTCAAGCTACTCACCTCAAATCTAGACCATAAAACCCAACAGTATTTGAGCTCTGGCCACTTGTGATGACTGTTCACAGCAAATCTCCAATTATTTCATCATGTACTGCTAAGTCACCAGTTGTTCTGGAGAGAGCTGCTAAAGTAGTAGAGAACATTTTCCCTTCGAATCTAATTCTTCAAAGATATGAGAAAACCAAGGTGTGACCCATGTACTTGAAAGATACCAAAATATTTTAATTGCAGAATGGTATGACAAATTCTACCAAACCACTAAGACATCCCCAAATGACTCAAAGAAAATGAGACATAATAAACTCCAAAAATTGAAAGCAGTCATAGCGCTAAAACTTCTCTGCATGCAAATTCCTCAAGGTTGCAACTAGGACAATGTTATTTAGAAGCCAATACTTTGTAGACTAATTATATTATTAAGCCCTAAAAAGGTATCACTCCTTTTCTTTACTTTCATTTTTTCTTTTTAATAAGGTAACACTTCTAACCACCACCGACTACACTGAGAACAGCGCCCGTGCCCGCAAAAGTCATCTCAATTCAATTCTTCAACTCCCACAGTGTGTGCTCAGTCCCATCCCCAGCACAAGTCAGACCACAGGCCTCTCAGGTTTCCTAGCCCAGGTCATACACTGCTGCTTGGTGACATCTCTGAAATGTCATTAAAGAAAGAGTAGCTGTCAATTTTAAGGACTAACAAAAGTTACACACCAGGAATGTCAGGAGTGTTGAACATTGGAAAACCTGGGGAAATTAATATGTTAACAGGGAAACCCACTAACATATTAAAGAAGAAAAATCATATATTCCTTTCATTAGATATAAAACATTTGTTGACTCAATACTCACCGGTGATTTAAAAAAAAAAAAACACTTCAATTAACTAATGTCAATAATGTTTTAAGTGAAAAAAAACCCCAAGTTGCAGATTATGTGTCATTATCAAAACAAAAACGGAATAATTTGTAAAAGCGTAGGAAGGGGCATTTGCGTGGCTCAGTCCTTCAGCATCTGCCTTTGGCCCAGGTCATGATCCCGGAGTCCTGGGATCGAGCCCCACATGGGGCTCCCTGCTCGGCGGGAAGCCTGCTTCTCCCTCTCTCACTCCCCCTGCTTGTGTTCCCTCTCTAGTTGTGTTTTTCTCTGTCAAATAAATAAATAAAATCTTAAAAAAAAAAAAGCATAGGGAAAAAATCTAAAAAATATATATATATTTATATAACTGCTGGAGAAATTGAAGGAAGAGATACTATAGATTTTTATGCTGACTTTTTCTGTCATGAAGATGTAGTATTTTAATGATTTTAAAGTTACATTGTTTTAGAATAATTAGGATCAATAGCACTCCCTCCTAATCTTGGCTCAACTTTATATCAAAGGTATAGAAAAGACTATCTACTAATAATCATCAGAAAAAGATATTTCTCAGTTGGATAGACTGATACAAATTAAATCATCTCTCATTTCCGATTTTCCTCCAAATGCTCTCAACCTCACTGTGCGTCCCATGCAGACTCCTGTCAGTGGCTCAAGCACAGAGGTCAGACCAAGTGTATTGCCCCCAGTGCTCTGCACATTGATTAATACATTTCTCAAGAAAAACAATGTGCAACAGCACATTCTAGGCTTCTTGGATCCATCTTCAGGTCAGTGAACTGACCTGTATCGGTCAACTCTGGGTGCTCAGTGAAATAAGGAATGTATAATTAATCTTTTCATTATCTTCCACATTTATGGGCAGTTGTTTTTCCAGAACTCCCTTTGTGGAATCTCAACTTCAGAGACACAAAGTGCTCATCAGATGGTGCAAAATACACTCTGTTCTTAATCCACATAACTGCTTATCTTAGGACTATTCCTGACTCAAAAGATAAGTGAATAGTCCCTGCGAGGTCAAATCTGGAAATGAGAGCATTAGTGGCCATTGAAGCAGCATCAAGCTGCCTAAAACATTATGCTTACATCACAGCACTTCCTCCAAAGCCTGCTCAAGTGGTTTCAGCCACCGCCCGTAAGAGCTGGGCAGCAGTCACGTACATTTCTTAAATGAGCAAGACATGAAAAGGTACAGAAACAGAAAATACTACAGACTCTTCAGGCTTGCCGTGGTTGACTTTTGAACCGTAATATACTTTGCGGATATTTCTCTGAAACAGAACGAGGAAACCATTAACAAATACTATGAATAAATGCAAAGCACTTACTCCCCTTAGCACATTCTTTTTATTTCTGATTGCTTGAAAGTAAATAGCAGAAGGCAACTAAATGTTTACTTCACCCCAGTGCCTATCATAATATTGCTAAGATAAACTGGGCTAACTGGTGATAATGTGTATGAAATGCATATTACCACCTAGATGCCCACTGAGTCAACAAGATCTGCAAGCAAGTTCCACAAACTGGATGAAACATACAGGATCAAATGAAGTGAGTTTGTTGAGACTTGGGAATTCACTCCAGTGAGGCTGTCGAAGAGGCTTTCATTCCCAGCTACAGGAGGCTTGCTTTCTGATCTGTCCCATCCGTAGAGGTACAGAGCCTGCCCTTCAGGGAATGGCTCCTGTGACAGTTGTGCTAGTGATTAGTCTGTAAGCCTGTCCACTTCACATGTGAAAGTGAGTAAGCTCATTTGGCTGCAGATCAAGGCCACAACTGTCAATCATCTTGTTGGTAATAAAAGTGGTATTTCTATCTACATCTGTCTGTGTGTATTTCACTATTTTCAATTGTTGCAGAAACTATTAAAGACAGGTAATTGTTTTTGAGACAGAAAGAGAATGTACCTGCTCCAGTGGCTGGGCGGCGGCGGGGAAGAGGGAGAGGAAGAGGGAGGGAGAGGGAGAATCTTAAGCAGGATCACAGGGCTGGATCTCGGCTCTGAGATCATGACCTGAGCTGAAATCAAGAGGCAGAGGCTTAAACAACTGAGCCACCTAGGCACCCCAAGACAGGTTTCTTTAATTGGCTCCCCTACGCCTCAGAAAAACCACCTCCAAAGAACCTAAAAGTAGTGCTCTAAGCCCTTACATAATCTACAAATGTTTTTAAAACAAAAAAATCACAATTCTCAGTACAATAGTTATACTCTAACATTGTAGCTATTTAGGAGATGCGTTTCAAAGACATATTGTTTGTCAGACTCTTCCAAACTCAGGGAAAAACAAAAAACAACAATGTAAAAATCATTAAGGTATTCTCAGGAGTCAGAAAACAAAACTAAAAAAAAAAAAAAATTCAAATGTGACAGAAACACACTTCTGAGGGAAGAGAGAGAAGAATGAGTATATTACGGGCATGACACAGACCACAGCCACAAAGGCAGGTGACAAACATTCGTCCGCTGAGGGGAAGATGTCTGTGTATACAAAGAACAGAATGATCTGTGTCAGGGCAAGGACAATGACACGGGCCTTTTCTATAGAGCAATTTTACTCCATTCCCCAAGGGAGAGGAAAGCCTTTTGGGGGGAAGATACTGGAGACCTCCCCTGCCCCTTAATTCCAAAAAGCCTAAATAAGATTGATTTTTTTTTTTTTTTAGGGCCAGATGATAGGCCTAAAAGGATTGTTCCCAATCTACATGATGACTGAAATTCTTCTAATAAAAAAGAAAGCCTGTTAAACTGCAATTAGAAATAAATGGTTTAACATACACTTTAACAATGGTTGAGAACTGTGAGCACTCTGAATTGTGTAATACTGATGAATCACAGACCTGTATCCATGAAATAAAAATACATTATATGTTAATAAAGAAAAAAAAATTTTTAAAGGGTTGAGAAGTAATGCATTTGTTACAACTACATTTTACTTAATTATGAGTAAGTAACATCAGACCTTTCCAAGTATAGCTGGAGGGAAAGAGATAAGGAGGTCAGCAGGTGCCTTAAGCAGAAGAGAGTCACTACAGAGGGAGGAATAGGTTGAGGTGGGAAAGGAGGATATAAAACCATCATTTAAAACAATGACACGTTAGAAAATTCAATGCCTGGGCACCTGGGTGGCTCAGTTGGTTAAGCATCTGCTTTCAGCTAGGGTCAGGATCCCAGGGTCCTGGGATTGAGCCCAGGGTAGGGTTCCCTGCATTTCTCCCTCTTCCTCTGCCCCGTCCCCCCACCCTGATCAGTCATTCGCTCTGTCTCTCTCAAATAAATAAACCTTAAAAAAAAAAGAGAGAGAGAAAAAGAAAAAGAAAAAGAAAGAAAGAAAGAAAATTCAATGCCAGAGAAAAGCATCCGTGATACATACGGGACCAAGTTCCAGACCAGCAGAGGCTATGAGACAACTGACTTAGTTTAGGCCCTAGCACCTGGTCCTATGAACACTGTAAAGACTATTGCCAGGTTAACTTTCTTAAAGCCAGAGTCTAATCATTACTAAGACACTCCAAAACCTTCAGCGGCACCCCCCCCAGCCTTCAAAATGAGGTCAGAATGACTCAGTGAAAGACTGATGACTTGTATGGTCCAGCCACAACTTATATACTTCCCATTCTTATTTTCCCCCTCACTGTTTCCTACCCCCATTGATTCAGCATAGTGTAGCCTTTCTTCAGACATGCACAGCCTCTTCCCCTTCAATGCTTTCCTCATCTGCTTCTCTCCCTACGGTGTGTACTTCTTTGATGCACACTACAGAGTAGGGTTGCTGAGTGCTCTAAAACAAGTTCCTAAAGGCCCCTACCCAGTTGTTGGGGACAGGCTAACCCCATCACCACCTCACAGGGGAGTAAGTAACTTGCATCTTTCTTCTTTCAAGGTTCTCCTTACACATCTGGTGGCCAGAGAGATACAGAAAGTATCAATGACACTTAATATTATTATGTTGATGTGTGTTTTACTCAGTGGGGCTTTTAACAACATATATCCATTTAAAGTGTTTTATGCCTCCAGGATTTAAACACAGGAGACATAAAAAAACCCAGGAATGAGAAGCCTAACTTATTGTTGGAACAGTTCCCTTGCACAGACTCAAGTACAAACAGTAGATTCCAAAAATGTCAGGAAGTCCCAGGCCCACATCGAATCTTGGCAGTTTTTAATGCAAACACTAAGCAGTCCCACTTCTGATTCAGAAGATGGGCATTAAAAAATGTAAACCAGCCCACTGCCATAGAGAGAAGCATGAATACAGAGTCAGAGCTCCTTAGCACATTGAAAGGACAAAACCCAAAAGATTTTCTTGTATCAGTGTGAATGCAAATGGCCTCACGTGGTTACTGCTCCAAAGGAGAAAAAAACAGGCAAGAGAAGAAACCTGAGTAGCCTCATATTTGAAATAACTGGAAAAAATGATCCACAGCAGTCTTATAAACTAAAATGGGAAGGGAGAAGAGGGATCAAAGTTAAGAGAAGTAGGGTAAACGAAAGAGAAAAGAATAAGACAAGATTGTTTTTGCTGAAATGTAGACACTTTTTTTTCCCCTTTAAACGTCTTAGCCAAAAGAAACAGGTTTCACATGTGTAAGAGCAAGGGAAGCTTGGTTCAGAGCCAATCTGTCATGAAGCCCAGTTTCCAACACTTACTAAGAGGCAACATTGGAAAAATTGTTTTTTCCTTGGGTTAAGTCTCGTGGGGAGGGGATGTAGGGAAGACCCCTGAGTTATATGCACATGCAAATGAGAAAATGGGTCCTTGAGTATGACCAAAATAATTTAAAGCTAACCAAGCTCTAGGCAAGCCCCAAAGATTTCAGTGAATAAAAAACCCATTTCACCCAGTGTCTTAAGTGTTCCAGGAACTAAGATGAGGGCTCCCTTCCTCATCAACTCCTTCCTCATCAACTCTCTAGAAAATGCTTCAATTTGTAAAGACAGTAAAAGAAAAAACAAAGCTTTTAACTTTCCAAAATACACAGTTATTTGGTTGGTTCTTCAATTCTTCACCCTTTCTCCAGCTCATTTCTCCAAATACCATAGTACAGTCGTCTAGGGCCATAATTTCCAGAATAACACCCATAAAATACCAACTACTGACTGCCATATTTTTTTTTAAACCCACGATATCCTCAAAATGAAAACAGTGTTTGATTACATTCATTTCCATCTCATTCATTAGTATTTTCCAGAGGCATTAGCCCTGAAAACTCTTTTGGAAGATGTCAGTCCAAGACAGAGGATGGGAAGAAACCAGGCATTGGTATGGTATCAAAGGAAGTCAAGTGGTTGAAGGAAGGGCAGTTGTTTCCAGAAAACTTACAGTTCTTCCATGCAGAAACCCAAAACAACCTTCTTCCCATCACTCTATGCATGACACCTCTGTTACCCTGCATTTAAAATCTTTTTAAGCTTCCATTTCTAATAGCTGACTTAAAAAAAAAAAATCCACTTAACCAGTGACATTTAGTCTACCAAAGTAGTGCTGGAATGATAAGTGACATGAATTTAAATTCCACAGGGCCAAACAAAACTTTCAACAAGGACTCACTCTTCTAACTCAACAATGAAAATAAAAATAACCAATTCAAATGTAGCCAAAGGATCTGAAAAGATAGCTCTATCTTTTCAATGGCTAATAAGCACATGAAAAATTGCTTTATATCATTAGCCATGAAGGAAAAGCAAATAAAAAAATCACTTTGTGTTTATTAGGATGGCTGAAATAAAATGGACAATAACAAGTGTTAGCAAGGATGGGAAAAAACCAGCACCCTCAAACACTGATGGGACTGCAAAATGGTGCAGCCACCTTGGAAAACAATTTAGCGGGTCCTGAAAAAGGTAAATTGAGTTACCACAGGACTCAGCAACTCACTCTAAGAGAAATGAAGGCATACACCCACACAGAAACTTGTCCATTAATGTTCACAGTAGCATTATTCATAATAACCAACACACGAACACAACCTGAATTTTTACCAACTGATGGGTAAGTTGGCAACCAACAATGGGTAAGTCAAATCTGGTATCCCCATACAATGGAGTGTTAATTGGCAATAAAAAAGAATGAAGGACCGATACCGCTGTAACACAGATCAACCTTGAAAATATTATGCTAAGACTCTATTCACAATCCAGACTGCTGGATCACTTTTTCTAGTGATTTCAAACAGCTGCTCAGGTTTCTTCTTTTTCTTTTTCCTTTCCTTCCTTCCTTCCTGGCGGGAGGAGTGGGAGAAGCAGACCCCAGGCTTAGCAAGGAGCGTGACACACGGGGCTCCACCCCAGGACGCTGGCATCATGATCTGAGTCAAAGGCAGATGCTTAACCCACTGAGCCACCCAGGCACCCCAGGTTTCTTCTTTTACTTGTTTTTACCTTCTGTTTGTGTGAAATGTCCAGAATTGGCAAATCCATAAAGACAAAAAGATCAGTAATTGCCTGGGGAGACTAGAGAAAAATGGGGAGTGAATTCAAATGTGTATGGGAGTTTCTTTTGGGGGGTGATAAAAATGTTCTAAAATTAAGGCTATGGTGATGTCTGTTCAAGTCTGTAGCTATATTATAAACTACTAAACTGTATGCTCTAAGTTGATGAATTTTATAATGTATGAAATATATTTCATTAAGCTTTCAGGAGAAAACCACCCACCACACATGATGTGACTGGTTAAAGACAAGAATGACACACACAGAGCACCTGGGTGACACAGTGAGTTAAAGCCTCTGCCTTCGGCTCAGGTCATGATCTCAGGGTCCTGGGATCGAGGCCCACATCAGGCTCTCTGCTCAGCAGGGAGCTTGCTCCCTCCTCTCTCGCTGCCTGCCTCTCTGCCTACTTGTGATCTCTCTCTGTGTCAAATAAATAAATAGTATCTTTAAAAAAAAAAAAGAAAGAATGACACACACAATTATGGCCTATGACTCTGCATCTGTCTTGTCTCTAACACAAGCTGAAATGCTAAGAATCAGAAGCTTTAGAGCTAGAAGGGACACAAGAAAGCATCCAAACCAACTCCCTTACCTCATATATGAAAAAAGTATGGTCAAAAGGGTAGAAATGACGTGACTGAAGACACAGCTGAGGTGACAACTGAAGGCCTAAGCCCATGTCAGATCCTCCAGCCTCTCTCTGTACCTTCAACTTGCTGGACACCTCAGGCTACCAAACAGTGCAGCAAACCCCTTCTCCAGAAACTATCGAATTTTTTTGGGGAATACTCTCTTGTATCTGCAATGTTATGTTCATTAAACTTCAAATACATGTGCACCTGGGTGGCTCAACTGGTTAAGCGTCTGCCTTCAGC
The DNA here is from genome assembly GCA_004023965.1 of Spilogale gracilis. Taxonomy (NCBI): domain Eukaryota; kingdom Metazoa; phylum Chordata; class Mammalia; order Carnivora; family Mephitidae; genus Spilogale; species Spilogale gracilis. Next base: position 74,803 of record PITA01005865.1, read on the forward strand.
TCAGGTCATGATCCCAGGGTCCTAGGATGAGCCCCATATCGGGCTCCTTGCTCAGCTGGGAGCCTGCTTCTCCCTCTCCTTCTGCCTGTCGCTTCCCCTGCTTGTAGAACAATTTTTTTTTTTTTTTAAGATTTTATTTATTTGACAGAGAGAAACACAGCCAGAGAGGGAACACAAGCAGGGGGAGTGAGAGAGGGAGAAGCAGGCTTCCCGCCGAGCAGGGAGCCCAATGTGGGATTCGATCCCAGGTCTCCGGGATCATGACCTGAGCCGAAGGCAGTAGCTTAACCAACTGAGCCACCCAGGTGCCCCAAATTAATAAAATCTTAAACAAAAAAATTTCAAATACAAACTCAAATAGTATCAATGTTCCAAACTTCTGACCTAAAAAGTATGCATAAGGATTCTTCAGTTGGAAAGTAATACATAAAAAGGAGAGAAAAGCTGAATGCACATTAGCTGGAAGTGTGAGAATGGTAAAATGTGGAGTCCTATTATTCAACACTACCTGTTCTGCACAGGGGCTATTTTTGTGGAATTTCAGAAATGAAGACGGGTGCTTCTCCTAGAGTCTCTATTTTACAAATGCAACAGATTCACTCATATAAATAGGTTACTGTGAAAAAGAGACCCTAGAGGAAAAAAAAATTATTCTGAATACAGAAAAGGACACTCACACTTATTATTAATCTATTATTTTGTGCTTCCTACACAACTATTTCCCCACCCTTTAGCTCTTTGGAAGTGTCTGGAACACAAAGGGGTATCATTTGTCATATATCTACCTGAGTGTGGATTTTCCCAGGCTTGCACGTAGACTATATGGGACTTTCCTAAATCAGGGGGAAAAGAGCACTGCAAATAGGCTCATAATTCTGGCAGGTTGGAAGAAAAGGTACAGCAGTTCCTTCCTTCAACCATTTTTAAGTCACCAGGTTTTACAAGATATAAATACCTCTCAAGACTTGGTGGCTCTGTGAAATAATGCCATTTGTTAGGAGAAAAAAAAAGCTGAAAGGGAGAGGGCAGGAGTTCTTCTTTACAAAGATAAAACTTGTTTCTGAGAAATCTCAAAGCTGAGAGAACATGAAGGTCCAAAGCCTTTATTTGAGATAAGCATAAAACCCTCCCCTGAACCAAAGTAATAAGGAAGAAGGCTCACTTGTGATGGGTAGCTTACCAACTAGGAAGGGGACTCGGCTACATCTGTGGTTACCACCATGGGAATGAAAGAAATGATACTCCTTAGGAGACATAACATTCCTAAGAGTTTGCAAAACTGCTGTTAATTTCCATGACAGGAAATTGTGCAAAGACAGAGAAACTGGCTTCATTAGAGACAAGCAGAAGAACAGGGAGGAAGGCCAAAAGAAGGGTGAGAGACAATCTGAGCCTGCCACAGGTCATCTCCATTAACCCTAATGAAATTCTGTGCAGTAACCGTCAGCACCCCTGTATCTACAACAGGAATCTGGGATCTAGAAGAATAAAACAGCTGCCCGGGTCACCCACAGAGTGTGCGGCAGGGCTGGAATATGAACCCCATTGTACTGGGCTCCATAGCCTGGGCTTACATTGCCTCCGGAACCATCCACTTACCTTCCTTCTCACAGAAAGTTCTCTCTCCATTCCTTTCCTGTGCTTTAGCTACTCATCTTGTTGACTTTCCAAACACAGCCTTGGAGAAATGCACCCACAATCCCCTTGCTAAATCCTCCCCCAAAATGCAATGTGAAAAGAGTAACCACTCAGATATCTATTCTAGTGGGGCAGTTTTGTTTTTTACCATTGTCATGGAGTATGTAGCCATCTGCCAGTTTGCTTAAACGTTTTTCTTCATGTTTCTTTATCCTTTTGAAATATTTTATCTCTCTCTTCATGGTAAAGATAGTACTGGTTAGCCATTACTTTTATTTGTTTTAGAAAGTCTTATTTTTGTTTTTGTTTTGAGAGATAGAAGGCGCACACCTGACAAGGGTGGGTGCAGAGGAAGAGAGAGAATCTTAAGCCAGCTTCAAGCTGAGCATGGAGCCCAATGAGGGGCTGGATCTCACAACCCTGAGATCATGACCTGAGCCAAAATCAAGAGTCAGACACTGAACTGACTGAGCCACCCAGGCATCGAAAAACCTTTCTTAATGGAAGTACAGACGCCACACAATGTTACATTCCTTTCGGGTATGTAACCATTACTTCTAGTTATGAAACCCAACACCTAAAAAGTCCCTGTCTATTGGGCCTTCCTTTTATCCTATTTTTCCCCATATAGTTCTGGCTTACTCTCCATGTTGCTGTTGTAGGACTTCTGAAATCCATGAAAAAGATTTTTCTTGTTAGTTATCGGTCACTGATAGCTCTCTCCCCCTCTCTACACAACAACCCCTGAGGAGGTGGGTACAGCTGTTGCCCTATTTTACAGATGAGGAAACTGAGGCACAGCATGGCTAAGCACCTTGCCCAGAGCTGCACAGCTAGGGCTGTGGCAGTGGTTTGAATCCTATGGGCCCAAAACCCCACAGCTGCCAAATTCTAGGCACTCTATAGTAACTGTCTCGCATCTTTCATGACAAGTTCTTTCTTTGTTACACAGACTTGGAAACTGGGACTCAGAAAGGTTAAATGACTTGCCCAAAGTTACACGGTGAGTGAAGAGACACAGCTAGTGTTCGCAGCAGGTCTATAGAACTCAAAAAAGCACCTTAGTCCCAGACCGTGTGGCCTTCCTAAAACAAATTCCTCTAAAAAGAGGAAACAGAAAACTCCAACCTTAAAAATGGTGGCCCCAGCTAACTGAGTGAAGACCAGAAACAGGTAATGAAGAGCAGGGACCCAAGAACCAGTGGCAAGGTTCAAACCCCCAGCAGTAGTACTAGGTGTGCAACTCCAGGCAACATGCTTGACCATACTGTTCTCAGTTTCCTCATCCACAAAATAGGGTAACGAGTGTACCCTCCACCTAAAGGACTGTTGTGAAGATTAAATGAGCCAGTACTTGGACAGTACTGGAACAGTGTTTAACACAAAGCACTGATGAAAAAAACAAAGACAGAACAAAACAAAAACCTGCTCAACAAACAATCACTGAAACAAAGCCAACATGGAGAAGGTCAGCCCTATTCCCCCCCCCCCCCCCGCCCCCGCTGGGAGGGGTTTGGGCTTTTGAGCGAAAGCCCTGGCCTAGTGGAAGCCAGGGCTCTTCCTTCTTGTCCTACTGCAGCATCCTCCCTTTTATAGAATGCTCCTGACAGCGTGATTCCAAGCATGAAAATTGGAGGAGACCTTTCAGAGGATCTCGTGGTGCTTAGGGCTCTATGAGGCTGCTCTCACCTTCCACTGTGTTTCTTCCTTTGCAGTCCCAAAAGCAATCACATCACCATCAGCGCCTAACCATGGTCGCTGAGGGCTATGACAGAGATTTGAAACAGCAGAGGTCTGTGGTTTGTAAACACAGCAAAGGAAAACAGTATCTCCAACTTAAATCAAGGTTTGGAGGCTCCCTTGGGGAAAACAGGGCTGTGGCCCCAGTACTGCCCAATTCTTTGAGAAGCCAGTACTCCAGAAGGTCTGAGGGAACTGGCAGTAAAGCTGAGCAGGAGCCACTAAGAAGCAAGTGCCAAGTCTGGGCCAGGCCTACAGCAGACCAAGCAGGGCTGGACACACTAGGAATGAATAGGGGAAATGCTACCGGTGCCCACGGCTCCTGCATTCCACCTGCAGCCCAAAGGAAGTCCTCTCAGTTTGGGCAACAGGGCTGCTCTTAGAGATGCTCTAAGTTGTGAGGGGCAATGACTTTCTTGTTGGTCATGAAATCTTCCCCTAGCCTGCTCCTTCTCTCCATTCTCCCTCTGACCAGATTTTTGCACAGCCATTCATACAGGATTGAAGACCTCACCTCACACTTGTCTCCCTGTGTCTCCCTCAGTCATCAAGTCCTATGTATCAGTACTACTGTGAAAGATACCTACACCTACCCCTTCCTCTTTATTCCCACAGCTATCACTTAGTCCCAACACAGAGGAGATGAATTGAAGAACAGCTTCCTGGCTGGCCTTCTGACTCTTGTCACCCTCCTCACTTCAACCCACTCTCTCAGTCTACCAGACTCATCTGCTTGAAATTCCAGGTTCTTCTGTCATCCCTCAGCTCAGAAATCCTCCATGGCCCAAATAGTCCCTGGTGCCCCTCTAAGGAAATGAATCCTTAGAATAGTTTTAGAATACCAATCTCTCCCGCCTCCCATGCACAAAAATCACGTAACCCAATCTAAGTTCCCATTACTTTCATGTTTTCCTTATAGCTTCCAGAACCCATCCTGTTCCTTCCTAATTCTGCATCGTTATGCTTACTGGTCTCTTTGCCTGACTGAAACCTTCAGCACATGTCAAGGCTCACCAGTGAAGCCTTTCTTGACCGTATCTCCCTCAACTTGCCCTCTCCTCCTCTGAATTTCTCCGGCACTTCATGGCAAAAAAAATTACTGAATACTGAGTATGTGCCAGGCATCATTCCAAATGTCCTGTGTTCATTTAACCCTAACAACCTGATGGAATTATTCTCATTTTACAAATGGACAAATGGAGGCACAGTTCGGCTACATGGCCTGGGATCCACAGCAGAGAGCCCTGGGGTCAGGACTCAGCCTGGTGCCAGAGCCTGCACTCCTAGCCACTACGTAATTATTATCTACTGTTTCACGCCACACCAGGATTATAAGTTACTCACTAGCAGGATCCATGCCTATATGCCCTCCAGCCCGTCCCCAGAGCTGCACACTAGCGAATACCTGGTAACTGATGACAAGAAACGAGGTCAAGCCCCCAATCAGGGGCAGGTTCTGGTGCCTAGCAGCAGCTGAAAGAGGAGCTTTGCTCCTCCTGGGAGGCTGGGGCTGGGGTAACAGGGCCATGAGTGAGCCATAAACCCTTTAAACTAACATGTGACTGATGTGAGTGTTCCAATATAAAAATCCAGCTCAAGTATGGAGACAGAACACACCTTGTCTCTTTGTCTACACACTGCACCTCAAAGTGCTCAACTTTGGGGTCTGGGATTCTGTAGTGAGAAATACTTGTTTTAAGAATCCAAATTAAGTTACATGACAGAAATGAGAAGCAATCACAAAACAATTCAAAAGGTTCCATTTTGGAAACTATGAATAAAATGATGTTGTCTCCTTAGAGGAAGGATCTTCGGCACTGTCAGTATTTGCCCGCCCCACCTCACCCTTGCACCAGTCACTCCCGGACAAAGATTGTGCATTGAACGTCATTAGCCCCAAGAAGAATGGCTCTAAGAGGCTGGGAACACTGTACTTTCAAAAGACTCAAGAAATGTCTGAGAGACCATCTTTCTTCTTTAAACACATCCAGTCGAAGGTCCAGATGGTCAAGGGAGGCCATGAGTAGCCCTCAAAGAAGTTTCTCATCTACAACAGGTAAGTTTCCCAAACTGCCACTGCCCAGAGAATGGCCTGGAGAGTTCAAGACTCCCGAGTGTTCTGCCACTGTCACTAATGGGCGTCCCTCACCTTAGTTTTGTCCTCTGCCGGGCAGCACACCAGTGGCTGGGAACATCAAAGCTTCTTTACTGTATCTTGTGACCATCTGCAGATATAAACCACACCTGTGCAGGGGGGCTACACAAATACCACCTTAGTCAGAGTTCTCCTTCATGTTAGCCTGGACATGTTTATACCTATGACAAGATCTGAGCATTTTTACAGCTTCGTCCAGCCTTACTTCCTAGTTCTAATCCACTCCTGATGAAAATCCCTCAGCTCTCTCTAAAGCAGGGTTCCTCACCTCAGCTTTAGCACTACGGACCTTTTGGCCCTGTCTCGTGCACCGCATACGGTTATAGCAGCCCTGGTCTGTACGCCCCAGATGCCAGTAACACCACTCCCCGTCCCCGGCTATGACAGCAAAGATCATCAATGTCAGGGAGTGGGAGGATCATCCCTGGACCATAATCACTGCGCTAAAGAAACTAAAGACAGCTCCTTTGGGTCTGAATCCTAGACAGCACCCTCCCCTGAACCCAGCTTCAAGCTGAAATTACTTTTACTTCAGTATTCCCATCCTCATACACAGCTCCCCAGAATTTTATGGACAAAATCACTGTGAATAAATTCTTTGATCCTTGGTAAAAAGGGCTTTTGCCTCCATGCCTCCACGGTTTCTCAGCTATTTCTCTAGGGAAGTTTCAAGTTTCTTATTCGGTTACCCCTGGGGCCAAAGGCTTACTCTGCTACCACACACAGGGTGGGAAGGCCTCTGCCCTAAGGCCTAATTATAGGCTCACTATCTGATCACAGCCAGGGACCAACCAGACTCCCTTTTCCTGCACCTTTGATGTCGCCTGTCAGGCAGGACCTCAGGAAAGCCATTCTATAAGCAGAAACTAAGAGGAGAAAAATATATTAAGAAAGGATTTACTGAAGGCCCCAAACAAATGGGTTTTATTTTTTAAAAAAATCATTTACAGAGGACAGGAAAGAAATCAAGAGTGCTAAGATAGTCAAGGCTTCTGAGAAAAAGAAAAGAGTAATGTGAAACTATACTTCACACAGACCGGTAAGGTACTAGGAATTAAATGTCTCCTTGTAAATAAACTCATGGAAGAAATACGAGAACACTTAAAAGACCAATAGAAGTAAACATAAAAGTAACTCTGCTGAGTTGCCAATTTTAAAAAATTAATCTTCAACAGCAAAGAGGCATAGAAATCGACATAATTAGGCAAGAAATATAAGAATGGCAGTAGAGGCGATTAAGACACTTCTAAGATCAGATAATATTGATACATGTATTAACAGATTCTTAGGCCTTTGTCTCTCTAATCACTTTGCCTCCTCCTCCACCTCCTTGATGGTTTCGGACAGATTTTCTTGATATGGCAGAAGCCACCCAAAGCCCCTGGGTCAGTGGCTGCCAAACCACATGCAGAAATAGCAGTGCTACAGAGAAACACGAAACTCAATAATCTGCCCCCAAAGAATGTCTCCTTTAGGAAGGGTTAAAGGCTGGGAAAAACAGGAAACTACTGCACTTGTAGAAGCTTCTTGTTTTTTTTTTTTTTTTGAAAGCAACTATGCTCACCACTATAGAGGCTTCCTGAAGTAAAAAATGTTTACAAATCCTCAATGACTTTATGAGGACTATAGTGAGTACTGAGGACAGAGGTCTCTGGGACCTATAAACGCAGAAAGATTTTGCTAAAAGAAAAGCTAGAGGAGGGGCGCCTGGGTGGCTCAGAGGGTTAAGCCTTCAGCTCAGGTCATGATCTCAGGGTCCTGGGATCGAGTCCCACATCGGGCTCTCTGCTCAGCGGGAGCCTGCTTCCTCCTCTCTGCCTGCCTCTCTGCCTACTTGTGATCTCTCTCTGTCAAATAAATAAATAAAATAAAATCTTTTTAAAAAAATAAAAGAAAAGCTACAGGAAAGCGTATCTAACACCAAACCCTGAGCAGCTTCTATCAGACTTCATAGACCCGGCTGAATGGTTCATATTCACATCCATAAATAAACAAGAAGAGAAAATACACACACCAAAAAAACCCTCCATTCGGTGCCAAGTACAAATAGATAAATAGATCCTGGGAGGCTGTGCAGCCAAGCCAACATTCACAGTGCATTCACTTTTTTTTTTTTTAACCTCCTCTAGAAGTCTGAACACCCTGCCTTTGCAAAACGGCTTGGACCATTAAAAAAAAAAAAAAAAAAAAAAAAAAAAAAAAAAAAAAAAAAAAAAAAGACGTCCTCTAAACAGCTTGCAGGCTCTTTGAGGACGAAGCTGTAAGGAGCATATGCAGCCAGGCATGGGGCACAACACGCTTAACTAAGAGAGAGTTGATCGTCTTCCTCTCTTTACCAGAATTCAGGAGTCCTTTCCTCGGATCTCAGAGGAAAAAAGGCACCTCCTTTCTCAGACTCCAGCTTCCCTATCACGTGCTCACTCTATTATAACCATGATGTAGCCTCAGTTTCAAACTATACCTCAGTTTCAAACTATACAACTTAGTAGCATTCTGAGTGTGAGCAACTGGCTTAAACTTTATTAAAAGAATGACTGGGACATTAAGACATGACAGGAAATGTGCTCCCCCAGTGTCTGGCACCCAGGAAGCATTCGATATGTGCAATCAGCATTACTGTAGCAGCATCTTCAACTGCTCCCTTTCCATCAGCTTTTGCCACTGCCTTCAGATATGGTCAGAACAGAGGACCAAACAGAGGACAAAGGCTTCACTGGGTCCCATGGCCCCAAAAGCTGTCCTACTTCAATTCCTCCTGTCCTTGCCAGACTTTGGAAACCTGTGTTCTGTATGGAACAGCCCCACTGTGGACTCCCAACCCACGCGCGACAGAGCCCCGCGAGGCCACCATCAGCTTTCCCCGGCTTTAATAGAACCGTACCCTCTGATTGGCAACTCACACAATCCCCTCAGCCAATCTCTCCCATGACCTCTGAAGCACTTGATACAGTTGAGTCAACCCTCCCTTCCAGTCTTTTCCCTTGATGGCTCTATTATGGCCTTCCCAGACGTCTCCTTTAGCTCTTGCTGGTTCCTCCACTGAGGGCATCTTCGGCTGCTCCCTGTAGGAACGCCTGGGGCTCGGTACTCTGTACCCTCTTTCTCAGTGCATACTTGCTCTCAGGGGATGCAGTCACCCTCGAAGCCACACCTCACCATCTTCCTTTGGAATGAGTCCCGGAGCTACAAAGGCTAACCGGGACGGGGCCTGAGCAGTCTCAGAACACAAAGCCGGGGGCGCTGATCACATGGGAAGGTGATGTCTGTGGCCAAAACGGTGTATGAACACGATAGCTTGAATTGGAAGGTTTACAGATGTCTACATTTCTCATGATGCCTCCAGCCCTGACAGGAACAGTGTGTTGGTCAGGAATTGGGGTCTGGAGCCACACTGAATCCTGACTCACCCACAGAGTAGCTCTCTGGCCTTGGGCATGTTACTTAGCCTCTCTGTGCCTCAGTTTTATCATCTGTAAAATGAGGGTAAGAGTACCCATTCATATGGTTTGGGGAAGAGTCACTGTAAAGTGTTAGCACAGTGCTTTGAATACAGTTTAAGTGTGCTTAAAATTTTAGCTGCTGTTGACTTACACTTACATTCACAGGCTTAGTCAAAAAAGAATGTCAATTACACAGACAACAGGGAATAGTCCACAAAGGAAACCGAGCAAGGAACAATGTTTTAAATGATCTGCACCTAACAACCCGGAGGAGGGTTTCCATTTCTTCAGAAGACCTAGACATGTTCTTCTGAGTCTCCCCACAAACCTCTAATGCCCATAACACCTGTTTACAAAACAAAAGTACCTGATTCTTTTACTAGCCAACAGATGCTAACAACACTGAGCCTGCAAATTTGACCAGACGGATCCACTTCCCACAAGGAACTTCCAAAGCTGTTGTGAACACTAAGCATCAGTTGTCTTGATAAATAAGTCATTACCTACACCATATTCTGATCAGAATGCTTTAAGTTATACTTGGGCTATTTGAGAAGAGATGCCATCACACATCACCTAACATTAGAAAAAGATTTTAAATAAAATTTGCTACAGATGTTAACGTTTAAAAGATATGACTGTTTTTGAAGGACTTAAAATTAATAAAGATTCTCTCTCTTTTCTTCTGTATCTTCAGAGTTCTTACACAATTTCAGAGCTAGAAGGAGCCCTCAACATTTTTGAAGCCAAGGCTTTCAACTGCAACTAGATTTGGAAGCTCCTCTGAGTCATCCCTGTGCTGTCAGTCTGGGTCAGGGATTGAACAAACCAAAGGAGGGGATTCCTTAGATGGCCATGCAAGCTGGCCAAGCCTATTACACTGGAAACAGCTAATTAGCCTGTGGGCGCTAATTAATCACCTAAGAACATGCCATTCCCACTCTATTGTTTTTTGAATCGTGCAAATAGAAAATTAAAATGTAATGATGTTACAAAAGGCTGGTACCCTAATGCTTCCTGGAGTAAAAAGCAAGCACTGTATTATTCTGATTCATTAACTTATCTTACCACTTAGATCATCTTTGGTCCCCATAATTCTTAGTTTCCGACACCATCTGTGTTTTGTTTTAAAAAGAAAAAAAAAACATATTCAGAAGGGACGTGGCACCTATTCTTTGGCAAATGGCCTATTGTGATAGAGAGAAAGCCTTTATAAGACTATCCTTTGTATACACTAAGTTTTTTGTACCAACCAGAGACCCAGGTGGCCTAGAGGGCATGATTAACTCTATTTTTAACTTTTGGACAAACTAAGAAATGAAGCTATAAAAATAGATAATTCTCTGCTCTCTCCTCCCTAATGTTCCCAAGCTTGTTTTTGTCCAGAATCTTTATCTGCCTGCTTAACAGTCTCAACGTCTTGTGCTATTTAAGTACTACAGTCGCTCAATATAAGATGGTATCCAACTTCCCAACAGAAGAATCAAACCCTTTAATGATACTTTTGAAGTCTGCTTGGACTGCTATTTAGGGAAGAGGCAATAAGGCCCTGGGATGGTAACTGTGGGCTGGGGAACAGCCAGGTGACAAGTCTTCTGCAAGACAGTAAGCACAGGACAAAACCAGCATGTGCCATGAGGCCAGGCAGACTAGCTTTAGAGCCCAACTCTGACGTTTACTAAGTCGAATGATGCTGAGCCTGTGACCCAACTCTTAAATGGGTCTCTTTGCACCTGCCTCAGAGGAGCTGAAGGAAAATTCAGTCAGTGTATCTTTAGATACACTGAGCCTAGCACAGTATCAAAAAGGCCTAATACATCTTTAAAAACTGGCCTAATGAGGGACTAGGCAAACACTTGTACCTCTTCGCTCATGACAAAACAGGCAAAACAGATCAAGAATCAACAGCAGCTGGGGGCGCCTGACTCTGTCGGAAGAGTGTGCGACTCTTGATCTCGGGGTCATGCATTCAAACCCCATGTTGGGTGTAGAGATTAAGGATTACTTAATTTTTTTTTTTTTTTAAATCAACAGCAATTTAGTTAGGGACCCCTTCTTTAAGATTAAAAAAGGAGACAAAGACAAAGAAAACACCTACCATAAAGTGTTAGAGCCAGGAGAGGAAGGAAATAATGACTACCAGGCAATGAGGATACAACTGCAGCCAAGAAAGAGACCTTGAGTACCTTGAGGGGATTGCAGTGGACTGAAATAAGCAAGTGGGAAATTATGAAATCGCATAATAAAAGCAACACCAGAAGTTACAGAACAGGTTCTGGGAGCACAAAGGAAGGGCCCTCCTTTTCATGTAGAACTGGAAGACTTTCCGAAGGAAGTACCTATGACAACAGCAATAATAGCTACCACTTGCTGAGTAGCTATTATGTGCATGGAACATGCTTACTGCGCTTACGGATTATACGGATTACCTCGTGCAACTCTGTGAACGGTGCAAGACAGCCACACTACTATTGCCATTTCATTTCTTTCTTTTAAGATTTTATTGATTTATTTATCAGAGACAGTGAGCAAGCACAAGCAGGGAGAGGAATAAAAGGAGAGGGAGAAGCAGGCTCCCTGCTAAGCAGGGACCCCAGATGTGGGGGTCGATCCCAGGACCTTGGGACCATGACCTGAGCCAAAGGTAGACACCTAATGGGCTGAGCCACCCAGGCGCCCCTATTACTGTCATTGTAAAGATGAAACAAAGAGGTTAAGAACTTTTCCCAAGGCCATACCAACTAGCAAGTGGCACAGCTAGGACTTGAACCCATACTGCCCCAACCGCAGAGTCCCAGCACTTAACCACCACACCTACTGCTTTTTCTAAGTTGAGACCAGAAGCCGTCAAAGGTCAGAGCAGGGAAGTTTTGCAGGCAGAAGCGTGTGTTCGCTCTAGATGCAAGTCACCACAGGGCCCAGGTTCGAGGGAATTGCAAATGGGCATTTAATATTTGTTAAATTAAGTCATGCTGAAGCATCCAGTGCTAAGCTACCAGTAGTGAGAGCAATGAAGGAGGAGGAATGAGGCAGAATGCACACGCCCCAAAGACGCAGTGAGGACACTGGACTCAAGGGCCCACACTGCTGAAAAGGTGCTGCAGACCAGTATTTAATTTTCTCTAGAAACAATCATCTCCTGAGGGAACTTTCCCAAAAGACTAACTTCTTTTGTATAAAGAACTAGAAACATTATAGTTTACCAGTCATACCTGATATTCATTCATGATCAAGTTTTTTAAAGTGTATACAAAGTACAAAGTGAAACCCTAGCTTGTCAGATTCACCTTTAAAATGCTACAGTTACATGTTATTTGGTTGAAAACAAAAATCTTTTTCATTTTGCAGTCAACTTTTCCTTTCAAGGGGTCAGAGAAGGCAACAGAAAACTTTCAGTGGGACTGTAAAAGTCAGGAAACAGATTTAGTAGGCATATTGAAGGAGACCTTGAGACGACGTGCCAACATGGGTGATGGCTTTTGTGAAACTATACCTTTTGCGGCCTTCTTGCCCTCATAACGTTCCGTGTAGAAAGCAAAGAGGCATGTCGGGAACGAAGCCGTCGGCAACCATTTCAGCAGCCCCACAGCCTCACCTCGTGTAGCAGAATGTTTACACTGAATAAGCACCTACCATGGGCCAGCTATTCACGGCGTCTTCATGCATTAAGGATCCTCGCAAGGAGCACTACGAGGTTAGTGGGTACTATTATTATTCCCATTTGGGAAGTGAGACAACTGAGGCCCAAAGAGTTTAAATAACTTACTGTTATACAGGCAGCTGGCATCTGAACCCAGGCTGAGTGGTCCCACAGGCTGTGCTCCTGAGCGCGGCACCCACTGCCTCTCACAAGTCACACCTGCCTTCGAGGTGGCCATCGTCGATCCCAATCCCCAACTGCCCGGGAATCCCAATTCCACACCCTGTCATTCTCAAGCAGAAGGTGTTCCACACTCACAAACTCATTTGATTTGTCAATGATGGTTAAACTCAAGTCTCTGGAAGGAACAAGATGGGGGCTGGTTCTAGGCACAGAGCAGAGTAGAGGGAGAAACAGGAAAACATTTCTGGAGTAAGCCTAAAAGAGCAAAACTGAGGGGAGCAATAAAGCCTCCTTAAGGAGAGCTAGAATGTGCTATGGGGGGGGGGGGCAGCTGATAACCAGAGACAGCCTCTTCCTCCCCCCAAGGACTGGGCAGTCTGGGAGTTCTTAAAGTTCCTTATCAGCTCCCACCCACAGCTCCACCCTCATAAACTGTGTGACCCTCACCAGAGCAGAAACACCCAGAATTCCCTAAACAGGGCAGCCACAGGGTAAAGAGGGGGTGCCCAGCTGGGTCAGGGGTCTCCTGGCCTTAGGGAGAGGGAAGAGGCCAGTGAGCAAGGAGGGATTACAGAGCAGAGCAGCTGGAAGAAAGCAAAGAACCTCTACCTCAAGAGTTCTTTTTGCAGCACACCATCAGCTTTTTTGGTTAGTTTAACAGACAAACAGAGTGGGCCAGGGCAGAAAGCCACTTCATTTGCACTTTAATGTGAATTCTGATTATTTCACACCAAGTCGAACATAGCTACATAGTGGTTACAGGGATTTTGCTAGGTAATTTGCAACATTTGGAGGGAAGGGCAGGGGTGCTTGGCTGGATGCAACCCGAAGAGGTCACACGACTGAAAAGGTGCAAAAGAACATCACTGACGTCTAAATGCCCCTTGAGTGAAAGATGCCTTTCCACGAACCACACAGGAAGAGGCTCTCCACTCAGCCAAGGGCCTGCTCCCGGTTCTCCACCTGCAGACCTATCTGCCAGGCCAGGGCAAAGCAGGGCAGGCTGCTGAACTAGCCCTAAACCCTTTGCCCTTCTTCCCCTTGTTCTTCCTCTACCAAGGCACACAGGACCCTGTGAGGGCCTGCACAGAGAGGTTTGGGGTGGATCAAATAAAGGAATCCACAGGAGTGTTCAACGTTACCCCCAAAAAAGAGATGCGCATTAGAAGGACCTGCATCTCTAACTACAGCCACTCTCTAACCTGTAAGGCAGGAGGGCTGTCAGGTATACCTTTAATAAGGGACAACCACACTGCGGGCACAATGAGGGTGCTGCTTGCTACCTTAAACGAGGAGCAGTGTTTGTTGACAGCTGGTGCTCAATAAATGTTGAGTGAAAGACCAAGACAGAGTATACTAAGTAACTTAAGAAAATTTCCCAGAACTCTGTAGTCCAGTAATGTGGTATTTTTTGCCCTTATTTTTATGCAATGCAATTCCCAGCTGAACCCCACAGAATTATTAGCCCTACAGAGATGGGATTCTGAACATTCTGAAACTTTTTATTTTTAAGTCACACGGGATAGAGCATATTTCAGAGGCAAAGGGAAGACTTTTACAAGAGACCAAAAGAGGAAAAAATTCTTTAAAATGAGACATCTGGCAAACCTGGCAATTCAGTTTTTGTTTGTTGATGAACATTTCTTGGACCTGGGCTCCTCTCTGAATCAGTCTTCTTAAAATAGAGGCTTTTATAGAGAGCATTTGGTCTAATTGTTCTTCCACAGCAGGTTCCATTGAGAACACAGAAGAAGTAGCAGTCTCAATCTAAAGTAATTTTTCATTTTCGTATTAATTAACATTTTAACTCCAATTCAGCAACATTTGTTGAAAAGTGTCCTGCCGTTGACTCTGGCCTCAATCTTTCAAAAATCTCCGTGTCCAGATTTTCCTTAACGTGTCAACAAGTAAGACGTAGATATGATGCTCCTTTACCCCCAAATCCTTCAGAGGCTTAAAACGGACTCCAAGAAGGAAAACAGCTCAGGCCCACAACCAAATACTTTTTCTGAGAAGATGGGAATGGAGAGAACCAGCTCTCTCTTAAGCCAAGAGTGGGCCCCAGACAATACTGAGAGGCTCAAAGATCAGGCTTCGAGAACATGCCAGCCATCCCGAAACACAATCATAGCCCACCTTGTCTTTCACTTCATTATTACATTGTCATCGATCAAGCTGATGAAGAAGAAAGCCCTCTGGAAGGATATCTTGGGAATAATCTTTGGGAACCCAAACTGTACCTTGTTAATGAAACAAAAAACACGAAAAACACAAAACAACACAAAACCTGCCTAGACCTGAAGCTCCAAGATGTTAACAACCGCAGATCTATGTTTACTGACAGTGTGTCTACCTTTCCCCCAGCTGCTACAGCTCTGACTATGGGGACTCCTTCACTTGCCAAGTATCTACGCATTTCCTAAGCTCTAGGCCCTGCCAGAGGGTCAGGGATACACATTAGGAAGGATCAGACAGATACAGCCTTGGCCTTCATGGAATGTATATTCTGATGGGTGGGACAGCCTTCATATGATACCAGAAATAAATGTACAGAAAGAGCTATCTTATATCTCCCATTGCAAACAGAAGGACCCTCTAGACACATGATACTCCCAAATTCCCTTTTTAAAAATATTTTATTTATTTATTTTTTAAAGCAGGTTCCAAGGGCACCTGGGTGGCTCAGTCGTTAAGCGTCTGCCTCCCGCTCAGGTCGCAATCCCAGAGTCCTGGGATCGAGCCCCACATCGGGGCTCCCTGCTCGCCGGGAAACCTGCTTCTCCCTCTCCCTCTCCCCGCTGCTTGTGTTCCTGAGCTCACTCTCTTCCTGTCAAATAAATAAATAAAATCTTTAAAATAAATAAATGAATAAAGTAGGTTCCAAGCCTAGCGTGGAGCTCAACACAGGGCTTGAACTCATGACCCTGAGATCAAGAATCAGATGCTCAACCACCCGAGCCACCTAGGTGCCCCTCAAAATTCCCTTTTAGAGGAAAACATCATCCCATTTTATGGCTCAAAAAAGATACATTGAGCAATTTGCCAAGATCATACAACTATTCAGCTTGGCAAGGCCTCAAGTCCACACTCTCTGACCACACCAGGTCACCTCTGCCCTCTTACTGCTGCCGCCAGACGCCCTCAGAACGAGCACCAGGAAGAAATAACTCTACAGGACATCCTGTTGCTATACTCAGAGCCTTCAGACAGGCCTACACTCAATAAACACTGTTTTGTGGGAGTCCACAATGCAATGTTATAATGTTCTTCTCTTCTCACTTCACTTGTGAGGAAGTTTTCCTTCTTAAGTTCTTCAGAAACCGAAAAAAGTCAGTAACACAGAAGCCCAAAGGCCTTTTTCACAGAATAAATCTAAAATGGCTATTAGGCCCTGGAGGATTTCTAGCTGCAACAGAAAATGGGCTGGCATATTACCTTACCTCTGTTTTTCTTATCCTGGCCAACTCAATATTTGCTAGCAGAATTTTCAAAACCATTTCCTCCCCAATCTTAGAAAAATTACCTCCCAAACCAATTTAAAAATACACTGATCTATCTAAAAACACCACATAAATCAAAAGGTGATGACAAATCATTCTAGGCTCATTAGGATGATTTATTGAGTGAGGAGTCCTTAAACTCGAAGTCCTTAAAATTTATCGTTTAAGTTCTGAATTTTTTTTAAAGATTTTATTTATCTATTTGACAGAGAGAAACACAGCTAGAGAGGGAAGAGAAGCAGGGGGAGTGAGAGAGGGAGAAGCAGGCTTCCTGATGCCCAGGGAGCCCGATGCAGAGCTTGATCCCGGAACTCCAGGATCATGACCTGAGCCAAAGGCAGATGCCCAACAACTGAGCCACCCAGGTGCCCCCTGAATTTTTTTTAAATATTTATTTATTTATTTATTTATTTGAGAGAGAGAGAGAGAGAGAGAGAGAGAGAGAGAGAGAGAACACAAGCAGAAGGGGCAGAGGGAGAGAGAATCCCAAGTGGACTCCATACTGAGCTTGGAGCCCAAAGAAGGGCTCAATCTCCCAACCATGAGATCGACCAGAGCCAAAATCCAAGGGTTGGACACTCAGCCAACTGCAAAAACCAGATGCCCCTAAATTCAGAATGTTTTTAATTATCAAATTTTCAATAAGTATGGTCTCAGAAGCATGTGTATGAATTCTTTAAGTGTCTGCATAAACTTCTTTGGGAAGATGCCATTCTTTCTAATTGACTGGTTTTAGATTCAAAGGCTGTTTTAGTCTTTCCTATGCAGTGAATAGTTGGTGGTCAAGAGACCAAGGCTTCAGCTCAGCGATTATGAAATGCAACCTTAAACAAGTTGGTTCATCACTCTGTGATTGCTTCTCTGTACTGTGGGTACAGAAAGAGTCTTTCTGCATTTTACATGGGTAGTGAGGCCAAATGAAGTTACAAAGGTAAATGCAAAAAGCAGTACTTAAAGTTGAGATTTTGATCATCTTTCTGTATGTATCTGGCTCATAGCACTGAATCTACCACAGGGCTGAAACTCAGTAAATGTTTGAAGAAAGAACAAAGTTCACTTCTGTAGAAGCTAACAGCATTCATCAAGTATAGGAAAGGAAACCCAAGCCTAGGGAACCAAATGGTGGGTCAGGTTAACCACAATAAAAACAGGCAATACACACTCAGCCAGCAGGACCACAATAAAAGGCTCTGCATCTCACCACCAAAAACTGAACCACCCATCACCACATGCCCCACAGATACACAGAGAGGGTCAAAAATGTCACTCAAAACCAATTATGTTTCTCAATCCATCTAAAATGTACCACTTTCTTTTCAATGAACCTCTAACCAAGATATCAAAGTATTCTTTTTTTCTTTTTTTAAGACTTATTTAGAGAGAGAAAGAGTACACACACGCAGGGAGAGGGGCAGGAGGAGAGGAAAGAGAATCTCAAGCAGGTTCCAACTCCCGGCTGGGCATGGAGCCTGATGTGGGGCTGGATCTCACCACCCTGAAAGCCTGGTGGAGCCATAATCAATTGGCCACTTAACCAACTGAAGCCCCCCCCAGGGCCCCTCAAACTATTCTTACAAGTGCACTCTTATAACCTAAAATTAACTTTGCAGTAGAGTAAGATAGTTCTATAAATAAATCTCTATTAAGTCTTTACTATCTGCTAAGTGAGACATTTTCAGTTATTTCAACCCCTTCTCTTTCATAAAATGTGTTGCCAACTACTCTCAGATGTGAAGGGGTCTCTCACTCCAACAGTGTGCTCTCCTACCCCTGGGCAGGGTCTGGAGCTTCAACTCCCTGAAGACCCCAGGCTTCCAGAATACCTGAGATCAGGGAGAAGCCACAGGAGCTGCTCTGAGGATGAGGTTGGGTGGGGAGAGGGAATGGGGCCAGGACAACCTCTCTCTCCAGGGGCCTCTATGGAAAAGAACCCAGACTTCTATGTTTTAACACGAACCAGAGCCTGGCGGTGATGAGGCATTTTGCTAGTAGCAGGAAAATGCTGACGTTGCTACTAACTCCAGATATTGGAGAACCAACAAATTAATAAACAAGAAACCAGGAAAATTTGATTTGGTCATGTAAAACTTATACTATACTAACTATAGTCCCTTATATGTGAGCTGCTTACCTAATTACCATGCAGCACAATGATGGTCGCGCATATCATGAAAGCTATCAGATTAGCATGTGAACATTATATTTCATCACAATGCTACACTGAAGTCACCCATAAATTGTTTCACACCTAGCACACTTGTTTACTCACACCGTCAAACTGAAATGAACATCCCCGGCTGAACAAGAACTTGTGTTTTTGTAAAAGCATTAAAAGTCCCTGGGCACAACCTGAAAACTGTTAGAGCAGAGACTCGTGGTGGCTCAGACCACTATACAGAGATTCCAGGGGCAAGAAATGTATCTTGCAGTTACAAGATACTGCAGCCAAACTGCCATTTCTCTTCTGTTCATCTGAGTAAGGATTCTCTGCCCCATACACCACCATCCTTCACTCTAAACTGTCAAGGATTTAGAATAACAGGAAATTTGGAGTTGGGGCAGGCAGATGGCTGGATTTTGGCTGACTGGAGAGAAAAGCTTCCTCTCGGCACAAAGGGTGTGGTTTGGGTTTCTTAAGGACCATTTAGGCCTGGGACTCCCCACACTGCCAATCACAAGGCCCAGGCAGTTGGTGCCGCCTTTGCCTTTTGTAGGAGTTTTCAGTCCTAGACACTGAATCCCTGGGCCTGAGGAGGACATATTCCCATAGCTACGGACCAGGATTATGAGCGAGGAAGTCCTGGGCACCTAGATAATAGCCCTGTGGGTTTAAGAATGCCCCTCACCACTATGCTGCGCACACAGAGGAGCTCATTCTAGCAGACCACAGGCCAAAGCAAAGACGGGCTTAGCCCTAAACTGTAGAAAACCCCCAGAATCAAATCTAGACACCATTTTGCAAGAAGTGCTCGTTTGGCTTTCTGCACATCTCTCAGTAAATAAATGACTGCCAATCCAGAAAGGAGTAAGGTATGCCTTTTCTTCTTTCCATATCACTAGTTCCCCCTCTGTTCAGGGGCTCATGGATCTTCTCTGGAAATACCCACTTGGGAGATTTAGCTTTCATCACAATAAACAAAGGAAGAATAAAACAAACCGAAACACAGATTTATCTGCCTGATTTTTAGGAAGTTATCATACAACTGTAGGCCTCCATCTACAAACTTCTATGATCCCTGCCCCCCCCCCCCCAAGTAATGGGGCTGTGCTGAAGCAAACAACATCCTTACACGGAAGAGGGGGGGAAAGCATGCCATTTCAGTTGTGACTTACAAAAATCCAGTCTCATAAAAATCCACTCTCTCTTTCCGTTGTAACATCCTATTTAAATCCTATTTAGTCACTAACCTCACCATTGTAAAGCAACGACTACCAAGTCCTGTAAAGGTGACCTCCTAAGTATCTTTCCAATTTAGTCTCCTCTCCCTACCCATTGTTACTGGCTTACTCGTTTTTACACTCCTATTCAATTTTAACCCCCGAATCCATTTCCCAAAAAACTGAAATGATCTTCTGAAACTACAAATCCGAAAGTGCAAAATCCAGCTCTTTAACAGGGGCATGAGGGTCTCGCCTCTGCCTCTGTATCTCAGATCGTCTCTCCCCACTCCACAGCACTCCGCCACCCTCCTCCCACCAGGCAATGACACATGCAGTTTCCTGAACGTGCCCTGCTCTCCATATGTCCATTCCCTGCATAGCCGTGC
This sequence comes from Spilogale gracilis, assembly GCA_004023965.1. Lineage (NCBI taxonomy): Eukaryota > Metazoa > Chordata > Mammalia > Carnivora > Mephitidae > Spilogale > Spilogale gracilis. Next base: position 94,866 of record PITA01005865.1, read on the forward strand.
ACTCTATCTCCAGGTTAGAAGAGCCCTCGCTTTCCCTCCTTCTTTGCCAATACAACTCCTATGAACTCTAATACTCCACTCAGACTTCACTTCTTCTGGGAGGCCCATTTCCCTTACACCTGGAGCTATCCCCACCCCAACACTGTCCTTTAATTCCTATGTGATGCCCCAGCACCCCTCTGCTTCCCAGCACTCATCAATCACACTACTATCTGTGTCCCCCACTGCAAGATTAGAGGCTGGGATTGAGAGTCTTTTCGCTTTAACTCCACTGGCTAGCACGTATTCTGGCACCTATTAAATGAAGAAACTGCCCTGTCTTTTGGTTCCAAATCAGCACAACTCCCTTGACTCCTCAAGAGGGTCACAAAAAAAGCACAGAAGGGGAATAGAAGGGGATTGAGGGTTAACTGCGGCTCTCTGATTATTGGGAAAAAATAAAAATAAAACAACTACTAAGGTGATGTTACATTAATGATGATGATTTATTATAATAAATGTCAGTTGAAGGCACAGAGCATGGTGTTGTGGAAAAAGCACGTATTCTATAGTCAATGAAATATGGGATTGAATCTAGGTTAGGCACACAAAGCTTAGGTCTGTGATTCTGCAGGAGAATTTATTTCAGTCTGGGCATCTGTGTGTAGTACTGGGCACATACAGACCCAACCCTGTTCTAATCTCGCTGTACTACATGGACTTGGGTGAATGGAGGAGAAAAAGAAACACATTCCCAGGCAAAAACTGGGGGCGACAGAAGTCAGAGTAGTGGTTCCCTCAAGGAGTTACATTTTTGGCTGGGAGGTGACCAAGAGAGCCTTCTGGAGTCTTAGAAATGTTCTACATCTTGATCTAGTTGATAACCAGACAGATGTATATACACTGATAACCTTACAGTATTCTGCACACTTCATGTCCATATACTCATGGTATATAAATTACATGCCAAGATTTTTTTTTTTAACTAATAAAAGAAACACACATTCTCTCTGTGTGATGGAAGACAATCCCAAAGACAAGGCTCTGAAGTCAAAGTATGCTTGTACACTGAAGGCTCCTGGTCACCGACGGCGGTGATTCTTAGCCCTGGGGCCAAAGCACTATTGTAAAGGGTCAGCAGGCATTGACAGCAGGCAGAATAAATATCTCATCCACACATATTACAATGTCTCAAAGGTACAGAGAAGCTCCGATACTTAATAAAACACATTTACTGCAGTGTTACTACCTTCACAGTCATTCTGTCCTAACATATTTCCTCAATCAACAGATACTCAAAGTACAACCACAATCTTGTTGGGACTGAAACAATATTTTTTGATTTTTTTTTTAAAGATTTTATTTATTTGACAGAGAGAAACACAGCCAGAGAGGGAACACAAACAGGGAGAGTGAGAGAGGGAGAAGCAGGCCTCCCGCCGAGCAGGAAGCCTGATGTGGGGCTCGATCCCCGGTCTCCAGGATCATGACCTGAGCCGAAGGCAGTCGCTCAACCAACTGAGCCACCCAGGCGCCCTCTTTTTTGATTTCTGAAGTAATCTCTCTCTTTTTCTCTCTTTCCCTCCTTCCCCCTTCCCTTTCTTGCCTCCCCCACTCCCTCCACTTCTTCCCACCTCTCTCAGGCCTAGAGCTAAAGCCTAAACTTGATCAAGCCAGCACCCAAAACCGGCACCCACCCACCCTACCAGCCTCTCCTTTGCTGGTTGCACAGGCAGTCTTCACTCCCCGGGCATGGCTTACTCACTGCTCAAACAGATCTTTCCCAATACAGCTGCTCTACCTTTGCCCCTAGCTGTTCCCTTTAGTCCACCACACCAGTCTCCCTCAGCTAAGTCTTGGGCTTTCTTCAAGTGTGGGGCTCAAGCCCCACCTCCCAGGGCTCTATGGGGTGGGAGGAGGGGTCTGCAGACCCTAGGCCATGCCACCCTGCCACCACCTTCTCCTCTTCCAAAATCCTTGAACACAAACTATTTACCTCCATAGCTACATGTTGAGTACCTAAGCAGGAGAATTGTAATTACAGATGAAGGAATAGAGGCAAAGACATTAAGAAAGCCATTTATTGCCTCTCAATTGGTAGGTGGCAAAAGCAAGATGTGAACCCAGACAACATGACTCCAGAGTCACTATCTGATATGGCCTTTGTTTATTTACTTTTTATTTTGAAATAATTTTAGGCTTGCAGAAGAATGGTGCAGAGTTCCTGTACACCTTTCGCTCAGCTTCCCCTAACTGTCAACAAAGTCTTACATAATGATGGTACCCTGACCAAAATGCAAGATACCAACTGTATTGCATATGGTATATTGTAATAGTGCAATACTATTAACTAAACTGCAGACTTTATTCAGATTTCCCCAGTTTTTACACTCATGCCCCTTTCCTGTTCCAAGACTGCACTTTACACTTAGTAGTCATAACTCCTTAGTCTCTAGTCTGCAACAGTTCTGCCGTCTTTCCTTGTCTTTCATGACCCTATCACTTTTAAAGAGTACTAGTTAGACATCTTATAGGATGTCCTTCAACTTGAGTTTATCTGTTTTCTCATGATTACACCACGGGGACAGATGTCGGGGAAGAACACAGGAGATCAAGTGTCCTCACCACATCCTATCAGGAGTGATAGCAACATGACTTATCACCAGTGATGCTAACCTTGATCATTTGGTTAAGGTAGTGTCTGCCAGGTTCTTCCACTATAAAACTACTGTTTCCCTTTCCATACTTTATGGTTTGGAAGTCAGTCTCTAAGACCAGCCCACACTCAAGAGGAGGGGAATTAAACTCCATCTCCTGGAGAGAAGAGTTTCGAAGACTATGAAGGCATGGGTTGAAAGCATGACAGTAATCAATAGATATTTCAGGGAAGAAACTTTAAGGCCATGCAAATATCCTGTTTCTCCTTAAACTTTTACCCACTAAGTTTAGCCTCCATTGGAGATCTTGCCTACAGCGATTACTACTATGGTGTACTACAGGTGATTTTCTGATTCCCTTCATTCCTTCTACATTTGTTAGTTGGAATTCTTCTGAAAGGAAGAGCTATCTTTTCACCCCCATTTATTTATTCAATCATTTATATCATTAACTTGTGGATATTTTATTCTTTGGTTTATAATCCAATACTACTGGTATTTATTTTGCTGTTCAAATTGTTCCAGCTTTGGCTGTTGAGAGCGCTTCCAAGTTGGCTTCCAGGTTCTTTTGAAGTGCCCCTGGCTTTTTTATTTTCTCTGCTCCAGTCCTGGAGTCAACCATTTCTCTGAGCAATTGACAGGGTCATTTTATTATGGTTCTAGTCAAGCCAGTTCCTTCTCTTCTTCCCTTCTTCCCTCTCTTCCTCCCTCCCTACCTTCCTTCTTTCACTTCTTCCTTCCCTCCTTCCCTCCCTTTTTTCTTGACGTTACTTTTTTTAATCAAGAAAACAACCTTGCCATCAACATATTTCTTCAGAGAAAGTCGTATAATAGAAAGTACCAACAAACAAAACTTAATTACAGTATCAGGCTCATTTTAGACTAAATGAATACAGTATATCCCAGTCAAGAAATCAATAATTCTTAAGAGGTTAAGAACCTCAAGAAAATCAATATATATTCATATAATATTTTACTTACTGACTTTTCTGAAACAAGCAAAAATTCACATAGCTAATGGAATTTTCCACACTAAAATGTTGTACAACATGACAAATTCCTAACAAAAATATTTTAATGTAGGAAGCAAGATGTGAACATTCTATTTAGGTGGTAAAATTCAGGTTACAATAATACAATAAATATCAAATAATATCCTTCTGGCCTAATGGAAAACATAACAGTTGTGACAGTCATGAATCAAGCCAATTTTTTTTTTTTAATCAAGCCAATTGACAGAGAGAAACACAGCCAGAGGGGGAACACAAGCAAGGGGAGTGAGAGAGGGAGAAGCAGGCTTCCCGCCGAGCAGGGAGCCTGATGTGGGACTCGATCCCGGGTCTCCGGGATCATGACCTGAGCCGAAGGCAGCCACTTAACCAACTGAGCCACCCAGGCGCCGCATCAAGCCAATTTCTTAAGGGAACTGACAAATTGTGTATTCCTAAATACCTCCTATAGCAGTATGTATAATATACAGGGATCACACTAATCAGTGTTTGCTTATGAAACCTTCAAGGGCAGAAGGAGCAATGGCCCACTCACACACTTGCATGGATGAGGGGACAGACAGACTTCCTCCTCTCCTGACCTGGCCCAGTTCCAGCACATAGTGAGAGGATGGTAAACTGCGGTCTGACTCTCCAATTGCTTTATGATGTGATGTACCTTCCTTAGGACCCATGGCAGGACACACGACAAAACACTGCCTTGTTTAATGGATGGGAAAATTGATGTACAAGTGAAACGATAGAACACTCCCAAGATCATTCAGCTAGAGTGTGGCTGCGGTGGTACTAGGTGGACGACCTCGAAGAACTGCTCTGCCATGCCCTGTCGCAGAGGCAGGGTGCACTCAGAAGGAGAAAGGTTCCTGGAGACAATGTTTCCTGCAGACTGATTTTTCTGTCTAGCCCGTGTCCTCTTCCCTTCAAAGTTCACACATGGAGAGACTAGAGGATAAAACTAGGAGACTTATGCTCTTTCCAGATCCCAGGGACCTAGACAGGCCTAGACCAAGCTAAAACTCTACGGACAAGAAGAACTTAAAGCTTAATTTACAGGTTTTGTCCAGGTATCTACAACAACACATAAAAGGCTAAATAAAATCAAAATCCATGAAGGAAGAGAGACAAGACTTAGATTTTGTTCCACTCAAACCCAGATGGCCACATGAACCCAAAGACCAGTCTGAACTTCTAAGAATAAATACTAAGTGTGCAATGAGAAACAAAGAGGTTAAAACAAATGTGACTCAAGAGGGGCCACGGTGGCTCAGTTGGTTGATTGGCTAGCTCTTGTTTTGGTTAAGGTCATGATCTCAGGGTCATGGGATTGAGCTCCACATCAGGCTCCACACTTAGCAGGGAGTCTACTTGAGATCACCTCTCAACTCCCTTTGCCTCTCTCCCTCGCTCTCTCTCAAATAAATAAATCTTTAAATACTCATAAATACTCACAATTAAACAATGATAAAAAGCAGCAGGTTAAGCCTATCAGTGTTAAAATCTCGTAAGTCCCTATTATCTGCCAATGAGGAAAGCTGATGCCAGCCAGATTCATCATAGGATGACTCCAATACCCTCATTAATTCATCACCAAAAGAAAAATCAGATAACCCCTTAGCAAAGGAAAGCATTCAAAAAAATTGTGTGTGTATATACATATAAATATGGTGGTCATTATGTTTTTAGATAACATTCACATTTTTTCAGAGACCCAGACTTGTGGTCAAACTCAAAGCTCTATTAATTTGACTGACAAGGCATAATAAAATACTGGAACCTAATTTCTTATACACTCTTTCTTTAAAACAAAACAAAACAAAACACTGGGTGGGTAGGGTGCCTGGATGGCTCAGTTGGTTAAGCAGTTAAGCATCCAACTCTTGATTTCAGCTCAGGCCATGATCTCAGGGTCATGAGATCCAGCCCTGCACTGAGTTCTGCACTGGGCATGCAGCCTGCTTAAGATTCTTTCTCTCCCTCTCCATTTGCTCCTGCCCCCAATCCCCACTCTTTCCCTCAAACAAATGTTAAAAAATAAGTAAAATTTTTTAAAAATTTAAAAATTAAAAAACGAAATAGTGGGGCACCTGGGTGGCTCAGTTGGTTGAGCGACTGCCTTCGGCTCAGGTCATGATCCCGGAGACCCGGGATCAAGCCCCACATCGGGCTCCCAGCTTGGCGGGAAGCCTGCTTCTCCCTCTCTCCCTCCCGCTGCTTGTGTTCCCTCTCTGGCTGTGTTTCTCTCTGTCAAATAAATAAAATCTTAAAAAAAAAAATAGTTGAACTTTAAAATGAAGCACTAAGTCCTGGATCATTTACTTAAAAACCTTTTTCAAAGTCTGCCCTGGGTCTGCTAAAGATGGCAAAAGGGCTGCTGCTAAGTGACTAGCAAGAAAACTATTCTCCAGCTAGGCCTTAAACACACGATTATGGAGATAGCAATAGATTAAAAAGTAGCAAATCTGGAATCTCTGCCAATTTTGGTATCTGCGGTATTGGCATTTGTAGGTAAAAAGTAATAGAACTCATCTATTACTGCTAAGCATATAGGACCCATAGGTCTTTTCAGAGCTGTTTAACTAGGATACAGAATACTATATTTCCCATCTACTTGTACAAACTGCTTTCTTTCTGGTAGCCATGATCTCCACACAAAATAATCTCTAAAGGCCCAAATGGAACACCTTAGTCCTGCACAAGTCACTTAAGCTCTCCAAATCTCATCAATAAAGTGGTCACCAACACATCTATCACAAGACTGTGAAGATTAAAGCACTAAGGATTATGGAAACTAACATCTCCTATCCCCAAATCCCAGGCTTCAAACTAGTATTGATGCTCATTTGAACTGGCCAGATAAAATTCTCTGAAAATCATTTTATGCACAAACTAATTATCATTTGAGATAAAATAGTTGGTCATAAATCACTAATGAGGTCGAGGGGTGGAGAAAACTGTTAAAAAGGAGAGTAGGTAGCAAAAATTTGAAATAACTTCAAATACACAGGCCTTGGTTTCTTGCCAATTGTTTAGATTTACTTCCCTTGCACACACTTTGGCCTTGGTGGTACATCTGGCAGTCATGTGCCCCAAAAACAAATCTTTATCACTTTGAACTTCGGGAAGGGGAATGCAGGAAGCTGAATTTTCTCCCAGATGAAATTCATAAACGTATTAACCTGCCTAAGAGGAAGATGGGAATTTTCTAGAAGAAAAGTTTGAAAGAAGCAATATGGGAGGCTTTTTCCTCTTCATGAGCTGCAGGGCATTTCCCTTTATCCTCTAAAGTAATATATTGTTGGCATAAGTTTAAAGACATTCCCCTCACCTAATTTTCCTATATTCTAGGGAAATTGCGAATGTTGTTTTTTTGTTTGTTTGTTTGTTTGCTTGCTTGCTTTAAATAAGCCTCTCACTTTATGTAGTCAAAGTGTTCCAATGGGATTTTGAATTACATTCTTGGACAAAAGGAAGAACCCCCAGTTGCATACAAACTAAGGGGCAAGGACTCCAGAGCCAGTCTGCGTGTATTCAAACCCTAGCTCTACCATCTTCTTTTTTTTTTTTTTTTAAAGATCTTATTTATTTGACAGAGAGAAACACAGCCAGAGAGGGAACACAAGCAGGAGGAGGGAGAGAGGGAGAAGCAGACTTCCCGCCAAGCAGGGAGCCCGATGTGGGACTCGATCCCGGGTCTCCGGGATCATGACCTGAGCCGAAGGCAGTCGCTTAACCAACTGAGCCACCCAGGTGCCCCTCTACCATCTTCTAACTTTACTACCTCGGACAAGCTATGTGACTTCTCTGTGCTTCAGTTTTCTCATCAGTAAAATGGCAAAGATACTAGTGCCTTCCCCAAAGAGTTGGCATGAGAACAAAAGAAGTTAGTGTTTGTAAAGTGCTTAGGAGATTGGATGGCACAAACAAGTGCTATAAAAGCAGCTTTTAAATTAAAATAGGTAAAGCCCTAACTCATCTCTTCTTGGTAAAATATTACCTAAGCATATAGTATGTGATGTCTGAATCTCCTCCAAAGAGACTGAATTCTCCAAGTGGTCACATAGAGTGCTGAGCAATCAACAGTTCTGGAGTCAGAAAGACTCCTGGCTCTGCACCTCTCTGTGTGGCCCTGTGCTGGTTACTTTAACCTGTCCCTGAACCTTTGCTTCTTCATCTGCAAAATGGGAATAACAGTAATTATCTACTAGGTATATTATAAAGGTAAACTGAGAAAATATAGATGTAAAAAGTTCTTGGCACAAAGCAAAGTATGAAGTACTCAAGAAGCAAAAAGCAAAGTATGAAGTGCTCAAGAAGTAAAACTACCCCTCTCCCAAATACACACACACATATCCACGTACAATACAATCTGTAGCAACAGCTCTGAGCTGTTGGGAATTAACTTGTGAGCTAACTACCCCAGATACTGCAATGTGGGCTGGCTTTTGCAAATTTTATCATGGCAGGGGGACAACCTTAAGCAAGAATCCGGGGCACCTGGGTGGCTCAGTTGGTTAAGCGATTGCCTTCAGCTCAGGTCACGATCCCCGACACCCAGGATCGTGCTGCCTGCTTGGCGGGAAGCCTGCTTCTCCCTCTCTCACTCCCCTTGCTTGTGTTCCCTCTCTCCCTGTGTTTCTCTCTGTCAAATAAATAAATAAAATCTTAAAAAAAAAAAAAAAAAAAGCAAGAATCCAGGGGTGGGGGAGGGCTGGGTGGCTCAGAGCGTTAAGCCTCTGCCTTTGGCTCAGGTCATGGTCTCAGGGACCTGGGATCGAGCCCCGCATTGGGCTCTCTGCTCAGTGGGGAGCCTGCTTCCTCCTCTCTCTCGCTGCCTACCTCTCTGCCTACTTGTGATTTCTCTCTCTGTCAAATAAATAAATAAAATTAAAAAAAAAAAGAAGAAGAAGCAAGAATGAGGTAGCTGGACCTAACCAGGATAAGAGTCAATGCACAGACTTTGTCAAACTAGATCCAAGGAAGAGCGGGAAACAATGCACGGAGAGTTTCAAACAAAGCCAGGACTAGGGCTCCTCTCCCTGGCCCAGAGAAGAGCTAAGGACAAAAACAAACACAAGAAAGCCTAAGAATCTTGCAATGATTCACACAAACAGCCCTAAACTGATCTGTCTTGTAAACTTTCCTGGTCACTGAACTTCTTTCTTTAAAGTGGACCTTATGGGGCGCCTGGGTGGCTCAGTTGGTTAAGTAAGCGACTGCCTTCAGCTCAGGTCATGATCCTGGAGACCCGGGATCAAGCCCCACATCGGGCTCCCAGCTCGGCGGGAAGCCTGCTTCTCCCTCTCTCACTCCCCTTGCTTGTGTTCCCTCTCTGGCTGTGTTTCTCTCTGTCAAATAAATAAAATCTTAAAAAAAAAATAAAATAAAGTGGACCTTGACTATAAGTCAAAAGGTAAAATAACTCGAGAAATGGACTGTGTTTAAAGGAAACAAAAATCACAATGATGCTTACTCAGGTGAAAGGAAAACAAAGTCAAGAGGTTAATTCACTCAGACAAGAAGGGCTGTGACACAGACAGAAATCCCCTTTAAGAAGGATCTTTCTGAGATTAAATAAAGAACCACCTCCAAATAAAGTAGCTTGTGTTTTCTTTATTAGCTGATATCTCAAGTAACAGTACCACTTTGTCTACCTTTCACACATAAGAATAGAGATGTTCCAATTTTTAAAAATAGAATGTTCCTTAAAAAAAAAATCAAAATCCCTGAGAGTTTAAACTTTTGCTGTGACTGAAAACTGTTGTAATTAGGAGATCTAACCGTATGCGTGCAAAACTGAAAGTCACAAAATACACAACAGGATGGACAATTGTTAATCCTAGTAAAGACAGGTACTTGATAATGCCTTCCAAATGTAAAAATCAATGCTACTACTCCAGTATCAGTGAATGTTTGAAGGATGCTGACTACCGGTATTATTAGTGGGACATACATTTGGAGCTGCTTTTCCAGGCACAGTAAAAGGCTTGACTGACCCCATTCGTCATGATGCCTCTAGTCACCACCAGCAGGGACAAGCATGCAGTGTAATCATGACAAAGGATGACCCCATCTCATGGAGACAGAGCCACAGCCTCAGTCTTGCAAGAATCATGCACCATCCAACTCAACCACGTTAACTTCTTGGCACAATGAAGCTGAAGTGTTTTAAAATACATTTTCCTTTCTGAATAAAGAAGTTCAGTTTCTTTCTCTTGCTTTTTATTTTCATCTTAACTAATGAAAGTGCTCTTTAAGGAATCTGAGCACCCAATGTGAAAGTGCCAGGAAATCGGTGAGTATAATGGTGCTGGATGCTATCATTGACTAATAGAGGAATCAGAACGCTGTCCCAATAACGATCAAAAAGAAAAAAAAAAAAAAAACAGTTCCATGTGCTGCTTTTATCACTTTTAAAGTACCATAAAATGTACCATTTGTATGGCTAGTCAATGGGGGAATCTGGGCCAAGGCAGAAGGACCCAGACCTGAACCGCCCACCCCTACTCCCAATATATAAAACCAATGAATAAAATATAACAAAAGAAATGCTTTTGTATATAGTTGAGCTCCAAACCAAGCAAAGAAAATACACAGATGTCAGAACAGGAACTCAAAATCAGAGCTGTGAATGGGAACTCCCCATGCAATAACAGAAATAACAATAATTACACAGAGAAATGTGCTTGGTATACTCGATAAAAGACAATCCAGTGGACTCTTCAACGTTCATGTAAGAACTGTAACACCACAAACATATTCAGAGTAACAAAGGAGATTGAATAATCTAAGTAACAACTCAACTCAACACATCTAGCTTCTTATTTAAAGCCAACCCATAAAGCTGGTGGGAAAACGCCATTTAAAATTGGTCTTCCAAAAGTGCAACCTAAGAAAATTTGATTACTCAAGTCCCTAGGGCATCTTTTTTTAAGGCTCTGCCATCTACAGGGCCATCTATAGCCAGCATGAAACTTAAAAAGAGGAAAATGATTAGAAGCTAGCTGATCTACACTCTCAAAGATTAGAACACATGATTTGCAAATGGCCAGATGAACCAGCATAAACTGGGGGACTCTAAGTAGAAATATCACTCGAGTAAAATACACAAACACACACAATGCCTCTTCATTATAAACCAATTCAACTGCTTTTCATACTAAAGTAAAACTGTCAGTCTAAGTATCTCAGAGCATATTTTTAAATATTATTACTGGGGACACCTCGGTGGCTCAGTCAGTTAAGTCTCTGAATTTTGATTTAGGCTCAGGTTATGATCTCAGAGTTGTGAGATTATCAAGCCCCACGTCGGGCTCCACAATGAGCATGAAGCCTGCTTAAGATTCTCTCTCCCTCTCCCTTTCCCTCTGCCCTGCTCCCACTTACATTCTCTCTCTCCCTTAAAAAAAAAAAAAAAAAAAAAAAAAAAAAGGGTACCTGGGTAGCTCAGTGGGTTAAAGCCTCTGCTTTTGGCTCAGGTCATGATCTCGGGGTCCTGGGATCGAGTCCCACATCGGGCTCTCTGCTCAGCGGGGAGCCTGCTTCCTCCTCTCTCTCTGCCTGCCTCTCTGCTTACTTGTGATCTCTCTCTCTGTCAAATAAATAAATAAAAATCTTAAAAAAAAAAAAAGTAAGTAGGG
>PITA01005866.1:0-67512 GCA_004023965.1 Spilogale gracilis
GGGGCGCCGCGGAGGTGGGGCCCTCCGAGCCCGCGGCCCCTGCGGCCGTTACGCACGTGGGCCCGAAGCTGTGGCCGATGTGCGCGGGGCGGAACTCCTGCTGCACCGCTTCCTGGAAGGAAAGCCGCTCGGGCGTCTGGAAGCTGGAGAGCGCGGCCACCGGGCAGCTGTCCCGGAACAGCCTGGGCGAGAGGAGCCGGTGCGCGCTGGAGGCCGCCCCGTCCCGCCGGTCCCGCCCGCCCCTGTGCCCGCGGGCGCACGCCCACCTGCCGCGGAGGTTGCAGTCGGTGAAGTAGAGCGGCGACACGAACTTCTCCACCCGCTCCAGCGTCGTGCGCCAGTGCTTCAGCGGGGGCGCCGTCACCGCCGCCATGGCCGCGCCTCTCCCCGGAAGGCCCCGCTGCGCCCGGCGCGGCCCACGGCCCGGAGCCAAAGGTTCCGGCGTCGGAAGGGCGCCTTTCGGCCCCGGGCGGCTTTTCCTGGAACACCGGCGGCTCTCGCGGCCCCGACGCCCTCCTCGGGCTCTTCCGACCCGGGGCTGTGGGCACGACGCGCGGGAGCCCCTGCGGCCGCACCCGCGGCGACCCGGCCCCGGTGCTGAGCAGCCAGCTCGGAAAACCTGCTCCGGAGGGAAGAGCCGGGGCCCGGGGCCTGCGCTCGGAGCTGCCCCGCACACACGTGCTGAATCGCAAAGGCTCTGCACCCCAACAACCCAGCTTCCTCCTCCACATTTTGCGTATCTAGCTATCACTTGTCAAACCCTGAGTGCATTTTATGTGACGGCAGGTCAGTCCTGGCATTCAGGATCCCCCCTGAATAACGTATTTCGCCCCGAGGACTGGAGAGTTCAGAGAAGTCTCAATGCCCGAAACACCTGCCATTTCATCCTTACCCTCGCAGTCCATCGGCAGTTTCTTTTTCCCCTTCTGGGACTGCCGGGCAGTGCTTGTCTATAAGATCATTACTAAGAAAAATATATACACATGTTTTAATGGAAATACTGACCAAATTCCCATTTCAAGTGCAAATCACAGGGAAAGGTGACTAGTGCAGAATACCAAACGTGATTTAAGCTAAAGATAAGTCACTGCTACGACACCGCCTGGGGTTAGAGCTTGGGAGTTGCCTTCCCAGAGGGCAGAAGGGATAAAGACTGTGAAAACACTGGCTCCACGTGAAGCTCCCTCTCCTTTTGGTTGCCCCACAGGTTGCACTTCCTCCCGAGCTTGGCCCTGACCAGATCCTGACCTGCAGGGGGGGGGGGGGCAGCCAGCGGCCCAGTCAGACCCGCATCAATCTCCCGCATAATTCCAAGTCAACACGAGCTTTCTTGAGTGAGCACAGCGGTGGGGATAGGTGAGCTGTAGCTGGGAAAACCGGAAGATCTTTCCCCTCAATCGGTAATTTATCACTGTACCTCCACGTCAGGCACTGCCCTAGCTTCCCGGCCACCTCCTCCCACAAGGCTCTCCTACCACCCCCTACATTTGGGGGCTCAGAGTCTCCTGTTCCCTCTGCAACAACTAAAGTTTAAAATCAGAGAATTCTATACCATGTGTTTTTAAAGTTCTGAAGCCCCCAATTTGTAGTGTCTGGTGGCGGTGCTGGGGGTCTTTAAGCAAACAAAAGCACAAAAGCCACTGCTGATGGAGAGGAACCGGAGCACTGGGAGGGGTTCCGTTGGTCTTTGTTCAGGAACTCCAGGCTGAAGACATACAGGACTCCTACTCACTCAGCTTAAATGTCTGGTCTGCCAGTCTAAATTTATGTAATCAAAAATATATATATTCCATTTGCAGTTGCTAATGATGTAGCAGACCTTCTCTCCCCAACCCCATTGATACCACATGTCTTGTACACATTTCCTTGAAATACTGGTTGGGTATTTAAGTTGTTCGCCCCCATTTTCCAATTAAGGATAAGAAAAACAACACAGAAATGCAAACCAAATAGCTGGACAACTGCCCAAACAGAAAATATTTTCAAACAGTTGAAATAAGGGGAAAAACATGTACTAAAGAATAAAGTATTCTACTTTTAAAATTCAGAATATTTTCTTTTGGGACAAGTGCAATCAAGGGCTAACTATTTAAAGCAAATTCTTGTTTGTGCCGAGGGTAAAGAACTGAAGCCCAAATCCCTGCTCCGCAATAGCTCTCTAGTGAGGACAAGGGACTTGGGTTGAGAGTTCATTCCTTAAGTAAGAACCAAGCTTTATTTATTTACAAAAAAAAAGGGGAGGGGGAGGGAAAGAAAGGAAGGAAAAAAAAAAAAGAAAAAGAAGAGAAAAAGGGGGGAAAAAAACTTGGGGCAAAGGGGAGACAAGTTTTACACAAAAGTACTACAACGGTAACTCCCTTTGGTAAAAAGTGTAATAAATGTCTTGTACATCTGTTCACAGGTACTAAATCTGAGCCACATAGAACTATGGTACACAAGAAGCTAGAGCAGTTAAGCTAGCACATCAAAGCATATTTCTTTTAATAAAAAATCGACAGTATGTACATTATTTACAAAAAAAAAAGAAAAACCAAGTTAAAATTGTGTGTGTGTGTGTGTGTGTGTGTGTGTGTCAGAGAGTAAAGCTGGTCGATGGCACTAGGGTAGACTAGTAAAGAAGCAGGTACAAAACAGTTCCACGGGAGCTAAAAAGGATGGCGGATTTGAACTTGCTGAGGCTGAGAACCAGAGGAGAGTGTAAAGGGTGGGCAGCGAGGGATTCGTCAGGAAAAACCCACAAGATGATCAATCCCAAAGCCAAACTGCAGGTCCCAGATAAAATCTAATGGGTGATCTAGATGTGCTCGAGTGACCCGGAAGAAAAAGGGAAAAAAAAAAAATCCAATCCAGTTTTTTTCCTTTTGGGGGGAGGAGGAGCAGCGACCATCAGAGTTACGATCCGTCTGGGCGGCGGGTCCTTCCCCGGTGTGCCGGCGCACGCCCATCCAGGCAAGGTGGGAACAGCATCCGGCTCCTTCATCGCAGGTCAGGCCCAGGAGACCCCAGTCTTCGCTCTGCTGGTGTGTGCAAGCAAGCTGCATGTCTCTGTGCTCGCACGGGTGTCCTTCCCCTCCAGGGCAGGCGAGTACCCCGACCCCGGCTCTGGAAGGTCTCCCCGTTCCTTCTGTGTAGCCCACATGGCGCCACACTGACCCGGTGGCCGTGTCCCAGAGAGGCCCGGTGAGGCTTGAAAGGCATCTTCCTTGTTTCCCAGTGTGCGTGAGCGGACGCGCCCCCACGCCCCTCGAGGCTAGCTGCTCTGGCTCTGCGGTTACGGGGCTTTGAACACGGCGCCGTATTTGACCCGGTACTTGTTAATGCTCACGAAGTGCAGGGTCTCCGTGTCGCAGGTGGTGGTGCAGGGCACCAGGCCCTCCAGCCCCTCGCCCAGGAGCCACCTGCTGGTCTCTGCTGCCATCTCCCGGGGCACATGCTCCTTGGTCCATTTATCTACCCAGGCCTGGAACCTCTGATGTAGCCGCTTGCTCACGCGCTCATGCGACTGCAAAACAGAACGGAGAAAAAACCATGAACTAAGACAAAAACCCACCCACCAACCACCACCACCACCACCAACAAACACCTCTTCAGATGCAAAGCCTAATGTTCTCCGCAAGTAGCAGAGGAAAAGATGTGGGGTCAGGCCTTTAATACTACTGGTCAGGTAGGAGTCTCTGTTTAAAGAAGAAAATTGCAAGAGACTAAGAACACAGAGCGTGTAAAGGGCTGGAACCCATAAAGCCCCTGAAGAAATGCCAACCCCGGTCTGAGCAGGACAAGCCCAGTAGTTCTCATTTTTAGCATTCATCAGTATCAACTAGGGAACCTGATCAAAATACAGATTTCCTCACTTTCGCCAATCTGCATTTTTAAGCCAGCAGCCCAGATGCCCCTAATGTACCCGAAGGGCACACAGTGAGGTGCAGCTATGAGGTCATTCCATCAGCGTGGCCATCCACTGCTAAGTAAGACAGTGCAAGGCGAAGGGCTTAAACCCCGCTTTCCATCCCCGGTGTGGCCCTGCCCAGCTCGGCCCAGCATGGCAGGGGGCACTGCAGAGCCTCAGGGGAGGTTTACGTCCCTACCTTCCCCAGTAAACATTTACCGGCGCCTCCGTGTGGGGCGGGGAGGGGATGCCAAGACGGGTCAGGCGCTACCCAGCTCCTGAAAGAAGGCGCCGCAGACCTACAACACAGCAGCGTCCTGAGACAAGTCTACCAAGCCAGCCACCCAACTTCTCCCACGGGAATGATCCCTAGTCCTTTCAAACTTCCCCTGTTCAAAACACAGGGCTTCATGCACCCCCCCTAACCCCCTTCCTATCAACAGATTATACCCCTAAACTGCCCACTTACTCAAGCAGAAAACAAACAAAACCAAAAACCAAAAAAAGACCAGGCATCACCCTCGATGTTCCACGTTTCTCTTACCTACTCCCATCTGATCATTACCACTATCTGACCATTTGATCTCCAAACTGTACCTCTGTCTAATTCGTACAATTCCACTGCCGCCCCGGCAGCCTGGGTCACCATCACATCTCGCCCGGACGAGAGCGGTCTTCTGAGCATTCTCTGCCTTTCCAACTCCATGCCCCAAATCATCCGCACTGGGACGGACAGCCGTCCAGCCACCCTGTCAGCAATGTCCCCAGGTACTGCGAACAACAGCCGAGCCACGGTCTGAGACGAGCGATGAGGCCTCTGCCCACCCACCACCTCCAAGTGTACGGCTCCCCCACTGGCTCAAGCCACACTGATGCTCCTGGTTTCTCAAACACGCCCAGTCCTTTCCTCCCTTCTGGCATCGCATCTGCTGGTTTCCTTCGTCTAGAAAGCACCATCCCTCAACTGCTCAACAGGCTGGATCCTGTCACGGTTCCAACCTCAAGTGTCAGCTCCTAAGGGAGGTCTCCCCTGGCACACAGGGCCTGCACGCCAGCTCCCCACGATCACTTCCCCTCGTGTCTCCCCCTGACCATGCATCACACTATCTCGTGTGCCCCAGGAAGCCTCCACAACTGAGACAGCACGTCAGAACACACGGAGCTCAGAAGCAATACCACTTGAAACGCCAAAGCTGGGAGGAGCTTCGCTGAGGTGCCGCTGGCTGTCGTGGGCTGAGCAGGTCCCCTGCAAATCTCTGTGCTCAAGTCCTTCCGCCAGTACCTCAAAACAGGACCTAACTTAGGGATGAAGTCGTTGCAGATGTCATCAGTTAGAGTCCGGCATGACCGGCCCCTACCAGGGGGACAATGGACACAGGCACACAGGGGAAACATGCCACGTGAAGAAGATGAAGGCACACGAAAGGTTCTCCCTCCCAGCCCTGATTCAAACCAGCTCCGTCACACTTTGATTTTTGACTTTGAGCCTCCAGAATCGTAGAACAATGTCTGTTGTTTAAGGCACGCGGTCTGTGGACCTTTGCTCTGACATCTTTAATACACCTGCTTCCTCAACAATTCTCAAATCTAAGAGGTGGTTCTCGCACGGGGAGAGCGGCGTCAGGCCTGGGCCTGGCTGGGGACGGAGCCCGAGGGCCAAATTCCAGGACTGGCTCTTACCTGATGAGCCCGGAGCAGGGCAGTTCTCCGATACATGTAGTCCTCGGACTTGATCACATACACCATCTTGTAGGAATTCAACTTGAATCTACACTCCAGTTTATCCAGGCTATCCACATTCTCCATGGGCTTCTTGCTGTTTCCTTCCTTCCCTTCCTTCTCCTGCTGTTCTCGACCACGCTGACACTTCCGGATTCGCCTCAGGTTCCTGCAAAGCAGAGGAGCCCTGCAGGCTCAGAGCGCGGGCCCTCGCGGCTTCCCCGGGAGTCCCCTCAAGGGCTCTCCTTACCAGATGCCTTCACAGCACTTACCCCAACCTTGGCTATGTAACTATGTGTATATGTACTTAGGTATATAGATACTTTTTAATTATGTAGATATACTTTTACATAGACTTTTTATACTTTTATAATATGTATTCTATATATACTTTTAGTACATACACACACACACACAACTTAGTTATATACACAGAACTATATATACTCTCTCCAATGGTCTCATTGTTAAAAAAAAGTTCCAAACGTAGAGATACACAGAATAGAACTCAGAACGCTTTAACCATCTCCTACCCCGGACTCCCCGGACACCCCCTGCCCTGGGAGAGGTGGTCACTGACAGCAGTTGTGATTTTAAACCTCTGGGCCTCTCTGAATTCACATACATAATCACTCACTAGAGTTCTGCTTTGGGATGTTTTCCAAGATGAAACAGGATCATACTATTTATTATTCTCTACTTTTCACTTAACGTGAGGATTTCATCCATTTCACCAGAGGTCTGGCACATTCTCTGGGACTGCTGCGCAGCAGCATGCCTTAACAGAACCATTCCTTAGCGGGAGTCAATCAGGGCTCCTCACCTGAACCACGGAGCAAGACAAGATTATCTGAATGCTTATCTTTTCAATTTCCCCCAAAGACGGTACATAACTCCTAGACCGTTCACATCAGTGGATGCCCTGGACGGTATTTAGAGCTGAATTCTCTCCAAAAGCAAGCAGAAGAACGCTTGTGAGCCAGGCAGTTATATTGTTTCTAATACTCTGCTATGAAAAAACAACACTGCTTCAGGGAGTATCCTGTATACATGTATTTCTGTAGGACAGCAGTTCCTTGGTCCAAGGACCCTTGAGGACCCCCAAGACCCTTTTAGGGAGATCTATGAGAGCAAAAGTATTTTCATAATAATACTAAAACAAAATAATACCGAAACATATATAGACAGCTTCCTTTCCCATCTTAACACTTACACGGGCAGTGCGAAAGTAATGGTGAATAAAAATGCTGGTGGTATCAAACTGTCCCTAGAAACCATCACATTCGTCTCTGGCCACGTTCTGGCAGTTAAAAGGGGAAAGCTGAGGGCGCCTGGCTGGCTCAGTCAGTTAAACGTCTGCTTTGGACTCACATCATCCTGGGGAACCTTGGGGTTCCCTACTCCTCAGGGAGTCTGCTTCTCCCTCCACCCTGCCCCTCCCTTCCCCCTGCACTCCCCCTCCCAAATAAATAAATCTTTAAACAATGTTACCTGATATAATCCACATAAACAAAAGCTTTCTAAAATATTTAGTCTCTAAGAAAATCTTAAAAAAAAAAAAAGAGGAAAGCTGGCTTCACATGAAAAATATCCCCAAGCAGAACTACAGAGAGTGCTTCTCTATGTGAATTCAAAGAGGCCCAGAAGGTTTTAAATCACTTAAGAATGTGCGAGATGGGGACGCCTGGGGGGCGCAGTTAGCTGTGTGTTCAGCTCAGGCCATGATCTCAGGGCTGTGAGATGGAGCCCGGAGACCAAGGCGGGGGCTCTGTGCTCAGTGGAGAGTCTGCTTGAGATTCTCTTCCTCATCCTCTGCCCTTCCCCCGCTCATCGCTCCCTTTTTCGTTAAATAAGTAAATCTTCAAAAAAAAAGTTATCTGATATACTCCACACAAACAAAAGCTTTTTAGAATATTCAGCTTCTAAGAATATAAGGGATTTTCAAGGCCAAAAGGACTGGGAATAGCTGTAAGGCAAATTATTAGAAACCAAAGTTGTAAGTTAAAGGGCCCACACACTCTAATTGTCCTGGCCCCAGAAAGCTTGCATCAACTTGCATTTTCCCCACAGAATATGAAAGTGCTTTCCTAGCCCACACCCTCTACAACACGTTATAAAATATTTTTTTAAAGATTTTATTTATTTATTTGACAGAGAGAAACACAGCGAGAGAGGGAACACAAGCAGGGGGAGCGAGAGAGGGAGAAGCAGGCTTCCCGCCGAGCAGGGAGCCCGATGTGGGGCTCGATCCCGGGTCTCCAGGATCATGACCTGAGCCGAAGGCAGTCGCCCAACCAACTGAGCCTGTTATAAATCTTTTAAACACGTGGCCGACACGTGGCCAACGTGGTGAGAAACACATGGCATGTTCGTTGCACCGCCTCATAAACCCCGAGACTGACTGTCTTGTCGGAGAGGAGAGCGGCCTGGCAAGCACAGCCGCTCCAAGCCGGCCGCAGGAACCAGGGAATGAAGGGGCGGCAGGGTTCTTCCGGCTCACACCCCCTGTCCATGGTCTGACTAGAACTCAGCCTAATAATGACAACACAGATCTTCCTGGGCTTAGGGGTTACATCCCAGTGAAGAAGTTGAAAATAGGGCGCCTGGGGGGCTCAGTGGGTTAAAGCCTCTGCCTTCGGCTCAGGTCATGATCTCAGGGTCCTGGGATGGGGTCCCGCATCGGGCTCTCTGCTCGGCGGGGAGCCTGCTTCCTCCTCTCTCTGCCTGCCTCTCTGCCTACTTGTAATCTCTGTCAAATAAATAAATAAATCTTAAAAAAAAAAAAGTTGAAAATATTTTAAGTCAAAGTGCATTTTATAAACCTAACCTACTGAATGAACACCACAGCTCAGCCTCGCCTACTTTAAAGTGCTCCGAACACACTTGAGCCTACAACCGGGCAAGCTCATCTAACACAAAGCCCATTTTATAACAAAGCGCTGCATTCGGCATGTAATTTATTGACTACTGTCAGGAAACTGAGCACACAGCGGCTGTGTGGGCAGAGAACGTGCTAGGCGCGCCAGTCCCTGACCCTCGGCTCGTGAGGCCGCCTCGGAGCTGCGGCCCCGCCCAGCATCACCGGAGGGTCACAGCACGGGTCACCAGCCCGGGAAAACACCCGGTCCCAAATTCAAAATGGTTCCCAGTGAGTGCGTTTTGCTTTTGTATCACTGTAAAGTTCAAAAATCACTTAAGCCAAAGTCCCCTAAGTGGGGGACCATCTGTATTGGGATAATACCTTTCTGGAAACATAAGATCTTAGATTTCAATTCTGAGCTTCTGGGAAGAAAGCAAGCTACTCTACTACAGCAAAACCTCTTTTCTACTTCTGAAACTCCATTTTCATCCTCAGAGGACCAACAGTACACTGCCCATAAATAGGGAGGAAATTTTTAAAATTCTGTGACGTGAATAGAGCAGACCTAAGACTGCTTTCTTTTGTGGGTTCTTCCTATTATCTTCAAGAGAGAGCTCCTTTTGTAAAACTGTAATTCTAGTGCAGTTAGCCATGCAGTGCTGTGTTGCAGGTGTACAACAGTGACTCAACTTCCACACCTCACCCGGTACACGTCGTGACAAGTGCCCCCCCTTAATCCCCATCACCGACGTCACCCCTCTCCACCTCCCCTCTGGTGACCATCAGTTTGTTCTCTCTACTTAGACGAGTCTGTTTCTTGGCATGACTCTCCCTTCTTTTTCCCTTGCGGCTGGTTTGTTTCTTAAAATTCCACACCTGAGTAAAATCATACGGTATTTCTTTCTCTGCCTGACTTGTCTCACTTGGTCTGATACTCTGTAATACTCTTTACCTCCACCCGTGGTGTTCCCATGGTGTTGCAAGGCAACATTTCATTCCCTCTTACAGCTGAGTGATATTCCACTGTATATTACACCCCAACTTCTTTATCCATTTATCTGTCGATGGATGCTTGGGCCACTTCCTTATCTTGGCTACTGTAGATATGCTGCTCTAAACAAAGGGGTGCATGTACCCCTCTGACCTAGTGCTTTTGTACTCTTTGGGTAAATACCCAGTGGTGCGACTTGGATCATAGGGTAGTTCTAACTTTTTGAGGAACCTCCTAGCCGCACCAGTCTGCATTCCCAGCAACAGTGCCAAAAGGGGATTTTCCCCCACGTCCTTCCCAACACGATGTTTCTTGGGTTTTTGATGTTAGCCATTCTGACAGGTGTTAAGGCAACGTCGCATTGTAGTTTTGATTTGCGTTTCCCTGATGGTCGGTAATGTTAAGCATCTTTTCGTATCACCTGCTGGCAACCTACAGGTCTTCTTTGGAGCGATGTCTGTTCACGTCTTCTGCCCATTTTTTTTTTTTAAAGATTTGAGAGAGAGAGGAAGAGTGAGCGAGCGCACCCCTGTGTCGTGGCGGGGGGAAGGCAGAAGGAGAGAGAAAATCTCCAGCCAGCTCGCCGCTGAGTGCGGAGCCAGACGCAGGGCTTGATCTCGTGACCCTGTGACCATGACATGAGACGAAATCAAGAGTCAGACGCTTTACCGACTGTGCCATCCAGGCGCCTCCTGCCCATTTTTAATTGGATTATTTGGTTTTGGGGGTTGCTGAATTGTGTAAGTACTTTATATATTTTGAATACTAACCCTTTATCAGGTATGTCATTCACAAATATCTTCTCCCGTTCTGTAGGCTGCCTTTTAGCTTTGTTGATTATTTCCTCTGCTGTGCAGAGCTTTTTATTTTGATGTAGTCCCAAAAGTTTATTTTTGTTTCTTTTGCCTCAGGAGACTTAGCTAGAAAAATGTGCTACTGCCGACATCAAAGAAATTACTGCCTATGCTTTAGGATTTTTATGGTTTCAGATCTCACATGTAGGTCTTTAAAATCCATTTTGAATTTATTTTTGTATATGGTACAAAAGTGGTCTAGTTTCATTCTTTTTTTTTTTAAGATTTTATTTATTTGACAGAGAGAAACACAGCCAGAGAGGGAACACAAGCAGGGGGAGTGCGAGAGGGAGAAGCAGGCTTCCCGCCGAGCAGGAAGCCCGATGTGGGGCTCGATCCCGGGTCTCCAGGATCATGACCTGAGCCAAAGGCAGTCGTTTAACCAACTGAGCCCCCCAGGCGCCCCTAGTTTCATTCTTTTGCATGTGGTTGACCAGTTCTCCCAATGCCATTTGTCGAAGAGACTGTCTCTTTCCCACTGGATATTCTTTCCTGCTTTGTCAAAGGTCGACTGACCACATAAGCACGAGTTCATCAGCAGGTTTTCTGTTCTGTCCCATTGAGCACCGTGCCAATTGTTGTATCATGCCGTTCTGATTACCGTGGCTTTGTGATATAACTCCAAGTCTGGAGCTGTGATGCCTCCAGCTTTGCTTTCTTTTCTTCTTCAAGACTGTTTGGCTGTTCAGGGTCTTTTGTAGTCCCAAACAGATTTTGGGATTATCTGTTCTAGCTCTGTGAAGAATGCCGGTGGTATTTTGACGGGGGTTGCACTAAATGCGTGGACTGCACTGAGTGGTGTGTGGAGTCCCGGAGCATGGAATGTGTTTTCATTTGTTTGTCTTCTTCAATTTTCATCATCAATGTTCTATATCTTCCGCCTATATTTTCCACCTCTTCGGTTACATTTACTCCTAGGTATCTTACTATTTTTGGTTAAGAGCGCTATCTTCTGAAAGGTCTGCTTTCAAGGCTGTCACTTGGCTGGGCTCTGCAGTCTTGGATTCTGGGAGTTTCCACCATTCCCTAAGCAATAAAAGAGGCTCAATGTACCTAAACTGTTCACAGAAATATGTGGTTTCATCTGAAAAAACGCTTTCTTTCAGGGAGTCTGAATTTTGTTACCTGCTAGGCACACAGTGCCTACACGACCATCACCCAACAAAAACCCTGCGCCGAGTCTCCTGATGAGCTTCCCTGGTAGTCAGCGCGCGAACACACTGTCATCGTCGTTGCTTGGAGCCACGTCCCGCGTGGCTGCAATGGAGGAGGGCTCCCGGAAGCTTGTAGCTGGTTCCCTCTGACTTTGTCACAGACGCCTTCTCCCATGCTGACTGAGGTCTGTATTCTTTCGCTGTAATAATTCATCTCTGTATGACTACATGCTGAGTCCTGTGAGTATTCCTCATGAATCATCAAGGTCTGGAGACTGCCACACACTCCCAACCGGCACAGGGAAGTCACCGCTGGTTCTCTAAAGCTCTCACTTGTCTGATGCTTTGGGGCACATGGTCCAGGTAAGCTCCCGGGAGCACAGCCACGGGCACCTGGAATTAGTGTCCTCAGGGTCCCTGCTGTTCAGCGGACAGAACAACGAACTGAGTAAGCGAAGACCAAGAATCTGAAAGTCACTCAACTGTTGGTCTACCCTGTGCAAGTACATACTGCCACCTGTGACTCCATTCACTCACCTGGGGAGAAATACTGGTTTCCGTGCCAGGTGCTCACGGAGCTCGGGCGAGGTAGTATCGGAATTCATGTATCGCTCCACGTAGTCTGACCAGCGCTAGGATTAGAAACACAGAACGGGGGTGGAGAGAGAGTACGAAAACCGGACTCCATCCTCCTCGGGCCGTCTAGCCAATTCTAGGACTAAGCTGTCGGAAACCCTTAAATGTTAACATCGGAGATAATCTTTCCAGAATGACGTGCTGTTACTCGGTCCTGACATGCGGCTTTAAATCCCTGTCAGGTAACAACACCCAGAGTCTGTCCGAGATACTTTAAAGGTTACCAGAAGCGTAAATGGGCCGCCTCTGGCTCACTGACAAGTGTTATTTCCCGATAGAGGGTTTTGTTAAAGAATAAAACATACAGTGCCAAATGTCTAAAAATCAGTATCTTTCACATTAAAATCTGGATCTCTTGTATCTCAAAAAAAAATTTTTTTTTAACTTGGCAACCAGGAGCCGATATTCCCACAGAACAATCTCCCTTCCACAGCCCCTCAGTGTCATACACATGGCTTGCCTCTCTGGGACCAACCATGAGTGTCCTGAGAGATGGCCTTACGCATGGCTAAAGGAGACTGCCATCAGCCCTACCACGAGGCGGCCCTGCCCTTCCACTGAACACACACATGGCTGGAATGGCCTGTACCTGAAGCATCAGGTTCTGACCTCTGGCTGGCCTGAGGCTGTCTTGGCCTTCTAGAAGACCATCACTGGGCAGAGTCTCAGGCTAGGGTGGCTCTCTAGGTACACAGTTTCTGCAAGCTACTGTCCATACCTCTGCTTCTACAGGGTCGTCCGAGTTCTCCTCTTCTGTGTCCAGGAGCTCAATGGTCAGCTGAACCTGACCCTGGCTCTGAATAAACATAAGCTGCAAATAAGAAACCAGGATGTAAACAAAAAAGCATCTCCTCCAAAGCTATAGCCCAGCTGCTCAAGGCCTGGGAGGTAGGGAGGCAATGACGCGATAAAACTTCACTCTAATTGAAGAGATGAGGCAGGTACTCCAAAGTTTAAGAAGCAGGTGATAAAAAAGGCCAAAGTTCAATCTTGCTACCAGCGCAATGAAAGGTTAGAGCAAAAAGTACTATTTCAGGGGCGCCTGGGTGGCTCAGTTGGTTGAGCGACTGCCTTCAGCTCAGGTCATGATCCTGGAGACCCGGGATCGAGTCCCACATCGGGCTCCCTGCTCAGCAGGAAGCCTGCTTCTCCCTCTCTCACTCCCCCTGCTTGTGTTCCCTCTCTGGTTGTGTTTCTCTCTGTCAAATAAATAAAATCTTAAAAAAAAAAAAAAAAAGTACTATTTCATGTCTCATACCTCTTGTATTAGCTGAAGCGATAATCAATGTAAGAGTGTTTTAAACTTATTTTGTTCAGTGAGAAGAAATATGACATAAAGTCAGAACCATAAAATGTCAATGCCATTTTACCTGATAACCTCATTTCTGGAACTTAATACAAAACGTTAAGCCAATAGCATGAAAGAAAGAAAAGAGAAGGAAAGGAAGAAGGAAGGGAGGGAGAGAGGGAGGGAGGAAGGGAGAGAAACTTCTTAAACCAAAGTGAAGTGGAAAACATTGAACCCAACGGAGAGTAGCAATCAATTCTATCGCCATAAAGATTACCACCCAGGGAGCACCTGGCTGGCTCAGTCAGAGAGCATGTGACAACTGATCTCTCTGGATTCCAAGTTCGAGGCCCACATTAGACGCACAGATCACTTAAAAGTAAAATCTTTCTTTAAAAAAAATATTTCAGGGGCGCCTGGGTGGCTCAGTTGGTTAAGCGACTGCCTTCGGCTCAGGTCATAATCCCGGAGACCCAGGATCGAGTCCCATATCGGGCTCCCTGCTCCGCAGAAAGCCTGCTTCTCCCTCTCTCACTTGCCCTGCTTATGTTCCCTCTTTAGCTGTGTTTCTCTCTGTCAATTAAATAAATTTAAAAAAAAAAAAAAAAAAAAAAAATAAAAATAAAAAAAATATTTCATTTTGGGCGCTTGGGTGGCTCGGTGGGTTAAGCCTCTGCCTTCGGCTCAGGTCATGATCTCAGGGTCGTGGGATCCAGCCCCGCATCGGGCTCTCTGCTCAGCGGGGAGCCTGCTTCCTCCTCTCTCTCTGCCTGCCTCTCTGCCTGCTTGTGATCTCTCTCTGTGTCAAATAAATAAATAAAATCTTTTAAAAATGTATTTTATTTATTTATTGAGAGAGAATAAGTGAGAGCATGAGAGGGGAGAAAGTCAGAGGGAGAAGCAAACTCCCCATGGAGCTGGGAGCCTGATGTAGGACTGGATCCAGGGACTCCAGGATCACGACCTGAGCCGAAGGCAGTGGCCCAACCAACCGAGCCACCCAGGTGCCCCCAAAAATAAAACCTTTAAAATAAAATAAAAAGATTACCCACATCATCATACATACCATGGCCTAAGGAACAAAAGTATCAAAATATTAATAAAGTGATGGCTGTATGGTATCGATCATACTTGAAGTTCTTAAAATTTGGAGCTCTAGAATTTATATGATTTTTTTGTTAAAAACCTCATGTGTGGGACGCCTGGGTGGCTCAGTTGGTTGGGCGACTGCCTTCAGCTCAGGTCATGATCTCTGAGGCCCCGGATCGAACCCCACATCGGGCTCCCTGCTCGGCGGGAAGCCTGCTTCTCCCTCTCTCACTCCCCCTGCTTGTGCTCCCTCTCTGGCTGTGTTTCTCATGTCAAATAAATAAAATCTTTAAAAATACACTGATTAGAAGCTAAAACAAGCCATGCTTTGCATAAAGGAACTATCAAATGGTGGTGGCACATGGGACCTCCCCTGTCAGAATCCCAAGACTTTCAATGCCCTTATCCTAATGGCTTACTGCAATAAGATCAGTGTCGGAATCACATGGAGAAGAGCAAAGCTCACAAGAAAGCTTGAGAATCCTCTGTTTCAACCTTCTTCATGTTACACAGGGAAAAACCCAAAATTGAGAGTTCTCACTTCCCAAGGCCACACAGTCAATAAGTAAGTCACTTCTGGTTCCCATTGTTCTTCCAGAGAAGCTTTAAAAATTCCCACCTGTTAGTAAAATTTTAAAAAATGACAAGAACATAATACATACAACATAAGGACAAACATAGTTACTTCCAACACAGATTTGAAAAGACCATCCCTAGGAGTTTGCTTTTCCCCACCCAATCCAGGATGACCTAGCATGTCAAGATTTATCCTACTGCTTAAGGAAATCTTTACTTTTTTTTTTAAAGATTTCCGTTATTTTATTTTATTTTTTTAAGATTTATTTGACAGAGAGAAACACAGCCAGAGAGGGAACACAAGCAGGGGGAGTGAGAGAGGGAGAAGCAGGCCTCCCGCCGAGCAGGGAGCCCGATGCAGGGCTCGATCCCGGGTCTCCAGGATCATGACCTGAGCCGAAGGCAGTCGCTTAACCAACTGAGCCCCCCAGGCGCCCCGGGAAATCAGTCTTTAAAGTGATACTGAGAAGACCGTCTCCTCTCTACTTAAAACTGAACTAAATTTCACCCCCAACAGGTTCCTCCACCTGTCACCTGTCTTGTTAGGCCCTTAACCACCTGTTTACCCTGGCTCTCGCAACTCCTCAACCACTCCCGAAGTCTTGAGTAGTCTCATTATTTGACTGCCCATATCCATCCCCCAAATGGTAAGCGCCTCCAGTTGTAAACACACCTAGGGTTCCTCCGCCCCTCCATACTCAATAGTGATCTTCTGAAAGCTCAAATCCAGTGGGATATTTAGTCCTTAAAAATGCTTCACCACATATCGCAATGGCCAAAAGACACATGAAAGAGTTCTCCACATCACTAGCCATCAGGGAAATACAAGTGAAAGCCACAGTGAGATGCCACCTCACACCAGTGAGAATGGCTAAAATTAACCCGTCAGGAAACGACAGGTGTTGGCGAGGCTGCAGAGGAAGGGGAGCCCTCCCACACTGCTGGTGGGAATGCAAGCTGGCGCCGCCACGCTGGAAAACAGGATGGAGGCTCCTCAAAAAGAGAAACAGAGCTGCCCCATGACCCAGCAACGGCACTACTAGGTATTTATCCTACAGACCTCTATCTGTAGGGCTCCGAGGGGCGCGTGCACCCCAACGTTTATAGCAGCAATGTCTACAAAAGCCAAACTAAGAAAAGAGCCCAGATATCCATCAACAGATGAATGGATAAAGATGTGGGACGGACACGCGGACACACACGCGGACACACACACACACACTGGAATACCATGCAGCCAGCAAAAACCAAACCAAAACAAAACCTTACCATTTGCAACGACATGGATGGAACTAGAGGGTACTATCCTAAGCGAAGTAAGTCAATCAGAGAAAGACAATTATCATATGATCTCTCTAATACGAGGAATTTGAGAGGCTGGGCAAGGGGGTTGTGGGGGGAAAGGGAGGGAAAAAAATGAAACAAGATGGGACCAGGGAGGGAGGTGGGAAGGGTGGGGTGGCTGGGGGCTGAACATTAGGGAGGGTATGTACTATGGTAAGTTCTGTGCATTGTTAAGACTGATGACTCACAGACATGTAACCCTAAAGCAAATAATACACTTTATGTTAATAAAAAAAAAAAAATGCTTTACCACTCACGAACCATAGCAAAATTGAAAACTTTTATTTGTATGGCTGAGGATCCTCTACTATTTGGACCCCTCTTTCTACACACCTCCTTCACCAATATCTTATACTTCATTCATTCAAATATGGTTACTGAATGTCTATTATTTATCAGGTACCTATAGAAGACAATAGCTTCTAGCTTGGAGGAGCCCAATTCAGTAAAAAAAACAGGAATATAAACAGCTGTCTTTACACAACTAAGGTAACTACCAAGGTACATTCTAGAGACATGAGCGATACACTATGGGAATAAATAACTCCTCGGGGAGCTGAGAATGATTTCATGACCACTCAGGTGGTCACTCGAGGGTACAGGAGAAGCCCAATCAACTTCAGAGAAACACTCAGAGAAAACCCCATTTTTAAAAGTACATACATAGGACTATACACCCCTCCCAAACACAGGGTGAAGGATACAAATAAGCAATTCACAGAAAAGGAAACAGAAATGTGCAATGGTAGAGAACGGGGAAATATCAATCAGAATAATGTAATTTTCTAGCTACCCAAATGGCCAAAATAACGAAGTTTCATAAAACCCAGTGTTCATTAAGGATGGGGGAATAAATGGGACCTCCCGAAGTGCACCCTAGGGGAGCCTAGGTGGCTCAATTAGTTGAGTGTCAGACTCTGGATTTTGCTCAGGCCATGACCTCAGGGTCATGAGATTGAGCCCTCCACTGGTTTCCGGCTGGGCACGGAGCCTGCTTAAAGATCTCTCTCCCTCTGCCCTTGCCCCCGCTCACGTGCTCTCTCAAAAAAATAAGTAAGTACATAAAATCTTTAAGGAAAGAAGAGTACGCTAGTATATACAGCCTGCGGCTGAAGACAGTAGAATGGCATTCTCCATTAAAATGTAACATCCAGGGGCACCTGGGGGGCTCAGTTGGTTGAGCGACTGCCTTCGGCTCAGGTCATGATCCCAGAGACCCGGGATCGAGTCCCACACCGGGCTCCCTGCTCAGCGGGAAGCCTGCTGCTCCCTCTCTCACTCCCCCTGCTTGTGTTCCCTCTCTGGCTGTGTTTCTCTTTGTCAAATAAATAAAATCTTTACAATAAAAAAAAAAAAAGAACATTCAAGGGCACTTAGTTGGCTCAGCTGGTAGAGCGTGGGACTTGTGCTCTCAGGGTTCTGAGTTCATGCCCCATGTTGGGTGTGGAGCCTACTTAAAAACTGAAAGAATATATATATTTAATTATTTATAATGTGAACTATGCAAACCGTCTGACCCAGTGATTTCATTTCTTGGTCTCCACCTCAAATTCTAACATATGTGCACTAGGGTACAAGCACTAGGATGTAGCACTATTTGAGAAAGTAAAAAATGGAAATTGTTTAAATGATCGCCCTAAAGGGAATGATTTTTAAGGTTTTAGTTATTTGAGAGAGAGAGAGACAGAGGAAAGGGTGAGCACAGGGAGGACAGAGGGAGAGAGAATCTCAAGCAGACTGCACACTGAATGCGAGCCGGCCATGGGACTTGATCTCATGACCCCAAGATCATGACTTGAGCTGAACTCAAGAGCTGGATGCTTAACTAACTGAGCCACCCAGGTGTCCCAGGAATGAGTTTTTTAAATCTATGGTACATTTTTAAAAAAAGATTTATTTATTTATTTGACAGAGAGAAACACAGCAAGAGAGGGAACACAAGCAGGGGGAGTGAGAGAGGGAGAAGCAGGCTTCCCGCCGAGCAGGGAGCCCGATGTGGGACTCGATCCCGGGTCTCCGGGATCATGACCTGAGCCCAAGGCAGTCGCTTAACGACTGAACCACCCAGGCGCCCGACATGACATAATTTTTTTGGTTACTAAGCCTGTTTCTGCTACTCCATCTGCCCCTCTGAAAACTATTCTTATCCATAGGGTGAGTCTACCCATTCCTTCGTAGGGCCCTCAGCACACAATGTAATCCATTGTTAAGTCACTGTGGGTGGGGATGGTAATTCAACTCACCACGAAATAACACACACTGAAGTTCTAATAAACATTTATAGGTTTAAAACCCTGAAGAAAAAAAAAAAAAACAACCCTGAAAAGTTGAGGAAATGTCTTCTGTCCTACAAAGAGTATAGGTGGACAAGAGACTAAAGAAATAGCTGAAAGCAGAAGCAGACAACTGCGCTCAGATCATTCCAGTACGTGGAACGTATCCAATAAGGGCACGTCAGCTCCCTCTCTGCTTGGCCAACCACAAACCTTATCCTGGGCC
The DNA here is from genome assembly GCA_004023965.1 of Spilogale gracilis. Lineage (NCBI taxonomy): Eukaryota > Metazoa > Chordata > Mammalia > Carnivora > Mephitidae > Spilogale > Spilogale gracilis. Next base: position 18,897 of record PITA01005866.1, read on the forward strand.
ATCGGAACCTGCTCTTGGCATGTAAATACACACACGTTTTGTTCCTTACATAGCTACAGTCACACACACAGTTCTGTATGCTTTTACTTGATTTCGTATTTTTATCGTTTATGATTAACTATTACTGGCTGCGAAACACGCCACCTGGCATTGACACAACAGGCCATTAGCCACTCCCCCCGTGGGTCGTACATCTAGGTTGTTCCCAACTCTCCGCTTTATTAACTAGCAACAACAGTGGAGTAATGGTGGAAAAACGGAAATAACCTAAATGCCCAACAAGATGGTCATAACCCTCTATAACATAGCCATGAACAGATGAAGACCCAGGTGTTGCTAACTGAGCGAAATAAGTTACAAACCATTTTGCCTGGTATACCCTCTTTCAAATCCAATAAAATCACAGAAAATCTAGAAATGTCATCAGTAATTATTTCTGGGAAACACTACAGGTGGCAATTTTTCCTTTTCTCTGCATTTCCAATCTTTTCTACAATAATCGCAGATTACGTGTATCAGCTTGCTTGCTTGCGTATGTATGTGTGCGTATGTATTTATTTATAAAAAGTCATCTCTACCCCTAACGTGGGGTTCGCCCTCGTGACCCTTAGATCAAGAGTCATATGCTCTTCCAAATGCACCAGCCAGGTGCCCCTCTGGACTAACATTTTTAAACAAAGCATTATAATATTTACAAAGCATTATACTATGAAAAATATTCAGGACAAAAAATTCAAAATTATAAGAATCATGTAACAACTTTCTTAAAAGGCAAGAAAGTAACAGACGCTGCATGGAAACTTGACTTCCACTTCTCCTTGTTTTTATTCCCTCCAGGGGGCTGAGGAACTCTAAGAAGTTCCAGGGGGAGAAGCCCTGGATCAGAGTATCCCGGTATGGCTCTGATTTCTGATGGACATAGTTCCAAGAACTTACACGGTCACCAGCACGGTCCTTGACTACACAAGTGACTCTCACCTTAAAGCAATTCTCATCCGACATGAGTTGTTCAGCCTTCCGCTGATAGGTTGACTCCAGGAGACTCCTGGACGTCTGCGTGCTCAGCTGGCCTCCTGTGGCCCCATTACTGTTTTCTGCCAGGTAAAGGTCAGTGACCTGCACACAAATTTCATCGCTCACGATGTGCTGCAGCTGGAATCAAGCAAAGGCAAGTCGTCAGTGAACCAAGAAAATATTTCTCCCTCTCACACAGTCAACCTCCCTGTGATAGTTCCAGCCACTCAGCTCAAAAAGTTTTTGTGGTTGGTTACTTTAGAAAATTAATCACACAAAGCCCGTATTTCATATTCTCGGTGAATAACTAAGCCTACATCTTCAGTATCCTTGAGTAAAGCTTTCCTATCTATTTAAACGCAAAACTGGGGCGCCTGGGTGGCTTAGTTGCATAAGTGCCTGTCTTAGGTTCTGGTCATGATCCCAGGCCCCTAGGAGCAAGCCCTGCCTGGAGCGCCCTGCTCAGTGAGGGCTCTGCCTGAGTTCTGTCAGAAAATAAAATCTTTTTTAAAAAAAGAAAAAAAGAAAAGCAAAAGCACAGGCAGCTCATTTTACTGTGCTGCTTATTTAAAGTTCTAAGGAACTGTAAAAAAAAATTTACATGAAAGAATTCTCATGCCTTCCTGTTTTCATGGTGCTTCTTTACCGTCTACAACTTGCTTTCACACTCATTCTCATTTGATCTACACAACTACCCTGGAAGGAGGGGGGGGGGGTGTGTGTGCCCGGTTACACAGGAGACAAATCTCCACTTCAGAGGCGAACACCCACTGTGCGCCCCATGACGGGCTGTGGAGAACCAGGGGAGCCACATCCCCGAGGACGAAGTCTGAGACTTACTAGGTGTTCAAGAAGCAGCTGCTGCATCACGTGCCCCAGGGTTCTCAGCTGAAGGGATCGAGTCAGGAGTGATTTCGAGCTTCCCGACCCCTAGGCCAATGTTCTTCCTAATACATTACTTCTCTTTGCACATCAGGTAAAAAATTTAGTGCTTGAAATTGTAAATGTTGATTGACTCAATTCCAACACAGGTCAATCACTACTGACTGCTGATAATTACTGAGATGATTATTATTTTCTTAAGATTTTATTTGCCAGAGAGAGAGAAAGTACGAGCGCAAGCAGAGGGAGAAGCAGGCTCTCTGCCGACCAAGGAGCGTGAAGTGGGACTCGATCCCAGGACCCTGAGGTCACGGCCTGAGGACGCTTGACAGACTGAGCCACCCAGGCGTCCCACAACTCTGTCCTTAAACTATCCGACGACTAGAAAGTTGAACCTTTTAGAGTTTCCATTTTCACAGGTCATGACTGTGTTTTTATTGTGGAATAAAAATTCCCTCAAATGAAACTTCACTCATAAAAAATGCCAGAGAATGTGAAAAACATATATAAGAAGAAAGCAAAATGTTAACTGCAATATCAATTTGTCTATTTTACTTTAAAATTCTCAAAAACCACTAAGCCATTCTATTTTTAGGAAGATACATCCTTTTCAAAGTGCTAGTAACTATGACAACTACTTATTTTTAACATTTAAAAAAGTCTTAAATGACAAGTATGTGTATTTGTAGATAAACGGACACAGACAAGGTCGGGGGCGACTGATGTGACAGTGGCAGAAACGCCAGCAACTGGCGACGGTTAGACTGTAATTAGTCTGGACAGGGGGTTCTCATGTGGCCATTAAAATAATGCCTATGATAACCTGATAACACAGGGAAACGCTTAAGATACACTGTTCAAGAGAGGGGAGGAAAAAAAAAGGCAGTGTAAAAAAAGTCTATCTAAAGCATAGTCCCTACCACGTGGCCACTTCTGGTTAAGACCTTCTTGCTGAAATAGCCCATGTCACTGACTCCCCATGCAGACACTCTTCGTGGCTATGTGGCCCGTCCTAGAGTCTTTGAAAAGGGCAGCCCTACAAAATCCAGGACAACTGGGCAGTTCTCGTGCCCAAGCTCAGCTGCCCTGGTTCGCTCTCCTGCTAATTGGAAATGACACAATGAATGCGCCTGCTAGACTTTTCCCGACAAACATGTACATGGAAAGGCCAAGCAATGCTGGGGTCAGAGGCAGTGCCAGGGCGAGCCGAAGCCCCGGGGGCTGGAGAAGCCTTGAGTACATGGCCGAAAGTCCATGTGCAGAGAGAAGCATGAGGATGAAGCAGATTTCCAGAAAGAAGGCATGCGGCAGAAGAGAAGAAAAAACCTTCCCAGTCCAAACCCTACATTGGCCATTTTCTGAGATCTGTACAAGGTATCTGTGAGACCGCCTACCGTGTTCTTAAGACAAATCCCTAATTAAACCACAGCTGACCCTGGAACAACGTGAAGGGTAGGGGCACTAACCCTCCGCACAGCGAAAATCAGCATACGAAACTCTTGACCCCCCAAGCCTAACTAGTTATAGCCCACTGTGACCAGTCAGCCTTACTGGTAACAAAAACCGTCAATGAATACCTGTTTTGTTTATGTGCCCTCCACCATATTTTTACAATAAAGCTAGAAAGTATTAGGAAAATCGTAAGGAAGAGAAAATGCATTTACGGTGCTATGCTGTATTTATTGAAAAGAATGCACGTGTTGGTGGACCAGCCTGGTTGAAAGCCCTGCTGTTCAAGCATCAGCTGTACTCTGGAGAAGGAAAATGTACGAAATCTATGTTCTGCCTTCAGCCAGCAATGAACTCTGGGAGAACAGAAACAGGATAAGGAGAACGAGAGGAAATATGCCTCCAACTGAGGAGTAAGGTGAGAAGCATGAACGTATGTTTTAAAATCGCTGCATCTGGGGGCGCCTGGGTGGCTCAGTTGTTAAGCATCTGACTCTTGATTTTGATTCAGGCTGTGATCCCACGGCTGTGGGACTGAGCCGCACACATCAGGCTCTGGGCTCAGTGTGGCGACTGCTTGGGAGTTTCTCCCTCCGCCCCGTCCCCTGGGGGGGAGGGTGCGTGTGCGTATGCTCCCTCGCTCTCTCTCAAATAAAATCTTAAAAAGCTACAACAATACTGTATTTGGGTTTCTGGACAAAACCTGTTTCTTAAAAAGATAAGACATTATGTATTACTGACTCAAGGTTATAACCAGGTATTTCTAAAAAATGGCTAATTATATCTGTTGTTTCAAAAACCAACCTCAGGCTTATAAAAGTTAATTCTACAGGTTTTGAGGTGGTTGTGCGGCCAGTGTGAGAAGGCGTGGCTTGTAGCTGTAGCAGCAGCGCACTTGGAAGCAGAGGCAGAAGCACGTGGTAACTGGAGTCTCCATTTTACATAGATCTAGATTTTACATTATTTAGATTTATGTTTGGACCCATATAATGATTTCAATGAGGAAGGCCTCTTAACTTCTTCGACTTGCAGGAAAAAAACGGAACGCCCGACAACCGTCCTAAAGATGCCAGGCTTCAGTTACAGGAGGCGTTCCTCCTCGACCCCGAGCAAATCCTGTGCAAGGATGCTGAGCCATGTGTCCTTCCAAAATCAAGGCAAAGGTCTGGGGACTCTGCAAAGAATTCTGTATTTCACTCTATGGAAACACTGAACCAACAAGCTTTTACTCCCCAATAGTGGCACTGAGGACTCTAGAATTTTCTTTGTCAAGTTTTCACTTTAAAGAAAGCAATGCACTGGGGCGTCTGCTTGTGTTCCCTCTCTAGCTGTGTTTCTCGCTGTCAAATAAATAAATAAATAAGATCTTTGAAAAAGAAAGAAGAAAGTGATGCACCAACAACACATTGTGACCCCTTCAGAAATTCAGAAGTCAAGGCAAAAGTGGAAACCAATTTGTTATAAATTATCATTGCTGTAAAGAACACATTTACAAACTCTAGGAGTGCCACAGGAACAAACCACAAAACTAACCACAAATCTAAGGCAAGCGGAACTTCAGATACAGAGGTGGGCACAGTATCACGGAAGATGTATGAAACCACTCCCGCAAAAGAAACGTCAGATATTAAATGAGCAAAATCCACTGAATCGGCAACACGTACAGAGGTGGAAGCGTGACCTGCTGAGTGCTCCCCACTGGGCAGTATGGCCAGCGTGGGGCCAGCACCAGTGCCCACTCTACAGGTAGGCAGCGAGAGGGGGCAACACATGGGGCTGGTGGCAGGCTCGTCCAACCGTGAGGGCACACCGAGCAGAGCAAAGGGGTCCATTCGGCGGCTGAAGGGCTCCCGCTCTGTTAGCACGGGAGATCCGATACCATGTTCGCCTCCTCCTTTCCTCTACAAGACCATACATCAAACATGGTTTGATGAGCGAACCGCCCTTTTTCCTCCAACAGAAACCTTGCTCGTTTCTCTCTGCCTCTTCCAGCTGCAGGTAAGGACTCTTCCCCCACCAATGCGAGCCGCGCCCGCCCTCACCTGCCTGACGATGCTCTGGATGAGCTTGTCCATGGTGAAGGCGATGTACGCGTGAATGGTGAACATCTCCCTCAGCGAGTCCTCGTACTGTGACGAGTCTATGTTGCCGTCCAGCAGGCTGCGCACCATGTCCAGGAAAGCCGGGTAGTAGTCCTCTACGTCGACATCCACTGTGGGAGAGACGGGAGGATGAGGCCTTACCCGCTATGAGAAGGAGAGGAGCGAGGGCAGGGCGGAAGCCTGCGCACCCCACACACCCCGCCAGCGGTGGGCGGACGGCCATCTCCCGGGCAGCTACGACAGCCAGCGCCGTCGCTTTAACAGGGCTCTAACCCCGCCTGTGCCAGAGAGACACCTCAGGACAGTCAGCGGGCTCTGCCTGACACAACAGCAGAATATTTCTTCCAAAAGCCGCTGGCTCTCCGGCGGAGAGGAAGCTGCCTCCCAGCCCGCAGAGGGCATTGCTCGCGCGGGTCACTGGCTCAGAAAGCTACTTCACTGCAGCATGGAGTGCAGCTGGGAAAAGGCAGCCAGCATCACACTGGAGCCCTGGGAAACCTCTCGGGGACAGAAAAAGGGGAGCTCAAATTGAATCCCCTATGAATAATGAAGTAATCTGCATTTGTCAAAGTCCTTCTGTTTAAACACGGATTCCCAACGCTGTGCTTCACAACTGCATGAAATGACCTGTACTCGCTGCACATGAGTCACTTCGACCAGCAGCTAGAATCTTACCCGTCGTTACAGAGACATTCGCTCGGCAACTTGCAGCCTTTACCTTATGTAAGACCTATGTACTGGTCTCCGAGCTAGCAGTCAAGACGGTGGCAGGAGGGGTGGGTGGCGTGCTGATTATACTGTGTCTTGATCCAGGGGCTGCTCACACAGGTGTGTTCACTTTGTAAAAACGCACTGAGCTACGCAACTGGGATTTGTGTATTTTTCTGTATGTGTGATGCACCTTGATAAAAAGCTCACTAAAGAAAAAAAAATTACAAGAACTCTTTTGTCCCTGATATCTGATTATGGGCTCATCAAAGACATGCAAAACAAAAGAATACAGTTTACAAGCGCTGGCTTAACATTCACCGCAGAGGATGACCTTGTCTGGACCCACAGCGCAGGCATGGGCAGGTGCTTTCACGCCCGTGAGAGTAGGGCTGGGAGCACAAGCCAGACTTGTGCCCACAAACTACCATCAGTGCGAGGCGTGGTGTTATGGCTCAAGACCCAACAACACAAGCCTCAAACCAGGTTAAGTCAGTGATCACGCCAGGAGCAGACCATTTGCTCTCTCATTTCTACCCAAGCAGATGGAATTCCCACTCTGAGATCCGAAAGTCCTCTTTCTCTCAAGCTAGGATTATGGAGATAAAGGTTTTTAACGTAGAGATCCCGTGTCATTAGCTCTTCAACAGTTAGAAAGTTGGGGCCACACTTGGGCTTCTTACATCAGCAACAGTTTAGAACCTTTTTAAAAGATTAATTCACTCCACAGATGGGCTATTTCTTTAAGGGCCCAGAAGAAAAGGCTCCAGAGAAAAGTTTTTGGCTCACAGCTCAAAAACCTAATTTATGAACAGAAGAGTTCTCTAGAAGCCAGCAACAGAGAATCACTTAAAGCACATGGTGGCTTCCTTAGGCCGCGTTTACTTTGCCTTTTTCCTGTGTCCTCTAGCTTTATTTCTGTTCCGCCTGGTCCGCTGTCTCACGCCATCTCTTGACTTCCAATCTCCTTTCCATTAACTATTTCTATTTATTAAGCAATGAACCATGAACCTCACTGGCCAAGGAGGAGTCCTGCCACACATGTCTGAGCATGAAGCACCAGGAACTTGTGTTCCGTAGTGGAGCAGGACCGACTGTGACGTTTTAATCCCTCCCTGTCCTTTAACACACCGCAATACCCCAGAGGTCTGCCTTCCGGGACACCGATGGCAACTGACGCCCGCTCCCCAGGTGTCCATGGTCCTAGCACAACACAGGGTGCCCTGTGTACTTTCCCCCATCCCCCCAACAACCCCACAAGGTATTAAGGAGCGGCTCTATCTCACAGGTACACAGACTTGGGGTGCTGAAGGAAGGCCACACAAACAGTCGATTGCACAGCTAGGATCTGAACCCTGGTCAGGCTCTGAGGCCTGCCTGTCTGTGCTCGATGTATACAAGAAAGCAGCCTCAAGTCTCATTCAGCTCTGAGGCCCCCCAACTCCTCACATCGTCCAGAAACCAACAGCCTAAGCACTCACTGGGTTCTTTGAGACGTAGCTGGATGGCAGGGCTGTCGCTCTTGTCTCGTTTGATGCCCAGCACTTCCCGCTCCCACTCTCTCTCTCGGTTTTCTTCCTCAATTTGCCGTTCAGCTTGGGAACAAATCCGTAGCAGCCGCAAGCAGAGAATCTGGTGCAGTCGCATAAAGATATACCAGTTGTTATTAACATAGAAGAGGTTGTACACTTCATCCATCCCTCTTAACTTCTGAGCTGCTGTGTTACTGAACAGTAGCTTGGACTTAGGGGGACTACCCCCAACACCATTGTGCTTCTTGGCCGCCCCTGTGGCTTCATCTACGTCCATCTCCTCTTCTTCTTCTTCCTCCACATCCGAGAGATCACCTCTCTGAGCAAAGAGCAGATCTGGAATGAAATGATGCATGATCTGCTTGATTTTATACTTGTCCTCCTTTTGGATGCCAGTCTGCCTCTTCACGTGGTGGATAATCAAAGCAGCGGCATCTTCCAGGATCTGCTTGTCTTCATAGGCAAGTGAGAGGTGGGGGCCAACAGGTACACCGGCGTTGTCTTCTGTCGCCTGCTCTTGCCTCTAACAGGAGACAGACGCAAAGCATTATGTGACATGTGTCCAGCAACAACCAACAGGCCTACGAGACTGTGCCAGCAGGCCACCCTACTATTAACCAAAGCCTAAGTGTCTTCAAACCCGCAGCTCACAGAAACAGAAACAGACAACGTGGGAGGTGTGGCCTGACACCAACATACTGGTATCTTCTGGGCTGTGAAGACTTATTGGGGACAATGGGGCAAAACGTGGACCATCTTGGAAAATTTCGTGTTAGAGTTTCTGGATGTGGAAGGTACCACATGAGGTCCTGGATTTGAGGTTTCCAATATGGGGCGGCGGTGTGGAAGGGGACAGATCGAACAAAACTGGCAAAACAGGGATGCTTATTTCAGTTTATGTAAGAGCTCACTTTACCACTCTCTCCCCGCCTCCGTCTATGTTTGACATTTTCACGACAGAACGCTTTTAAAAATTCAAGATCGGGGCGCCTGGGTGGCTCAGTTGGTTGGGTGACTGCTTTCAGCTCAGGTCATGATCCCGGAGACCTGGGATCGAGCCCCACATCGGGCTCCCTGCTCAGCAGGAAGCCTGCTTCTCCCTCCCTCACTCCTCCTGCTTGTGTTCCCTCTCTGGCTGTGTTTAAAAAATTTTTTGGGGGGTGCCTGGGTGGCTCAGTTGGTTGGGCAGCTGCCTTCGACTCGGGTCATGATCCCGGAGACCAGGGATCGAGCCCCACATCGGACTCCCTGCTCGGCGGGAAGCCTGCTTCTCCCTCTCTCACTCCCCCTGCTTGTGTTCCCTCTCTTGCTGTGTTTCTCTCTGTCAAATAAATAAAATCTTTAAAAAAAAAAAATTTTTTTTTTAAAATTCAAGATCAAATAACTTTTAGGAGTTCTCAACCATACCGTATTTATGTCTCTATCCACACCCCATGACTGTGAGCCCCGAGAGAGCAGGATTAATTTCTTAATCATCAATGTATCCTGCCTCCCAGGACTATATACACTCCAGGTGAGTATGCCGAATAAACAAAGATTAGAAAGTGTCTGGGGATTAACGGTTTAAGTTGTGGGAAGTTGACAGGGGCTACATGAATGAAGACAAGGTACTGTTCTGAGGGAAACAGACGGGAAGACAAGTGGAAGAGGGAGGCAGCAGGCACAGAGAAAGCCGGGACGGCAAACTGGGAAACAAGTAAAGCAGCTCAGGAATAAAAGTGAGGCTTAAATTTAAAATGGCAGATTCAGGGACGCCTGGGTGGCTCAGTTGGTTGAGCAACTGCCTTCGGCTCAGGTCATGATCCCGGAGACCCAGGATCAAGTCCCACATCGGGCTGCCTGCTTGGCAGGAAGCCTGCTTCTCCCTCTCTCACTCCCCCTGCTTGTGTTCCCTCTCTGGCTGTGTTTCTCTCTGTCAAATAAATAAAATCTTGAAAAAAAAAAAATAAAATAAAATAAAATAAAATAAAATAAAATAAAATAAAATAAAATAAGATGGCAGATTCAGGAAGAGAAGTCTGCGACACGTCTGAAGCAAGAAACAACAGGTCTCGGAGGGTCTTGCTTTCATATACCAAAGATAATTTCCAGGAATCAAAGCCATGCTGAACACAAAGATGGGGGTCCTCTCACAGACATAAAGACCTCCAGCTCACCTCATCATAGATACTCTCAATCTCGTTGAGTAAGCTCTTTGACCTCAGGACCTTGGTGTCGTTCTGTTTAAAGTTGATGCCCTGGTGGTCCAGAGACTTCAGGTAGTACTTTTCATTCTGCTCTCTCCAGACCTTGTTGAAGCCCCTCTGAGCTTCTCGCCATTCTTCCTCCTTCATCTTCAGCCTGGTGGGGAGCAGAGACAAGACACGGGAATCCAGGTGTGGGGATTTTAAAGGAGAGAGTTGAACTCCTCGGATTTGAATCCTGGGGATAACAATACCTACTCTCCAAGGGTTTTTTATTTATTTTTTCTTTTTGAAGGTTTTATTTAGGGGAGGCTAGGAGGCTCAGTCTGCCTTCGACTCAGGTCATGATCCCGGACTCCTAGGACCGAGCTCCGCATTGCGCGCCCTGCTCGGCGGGGAGCCTGCTCTCTCTCTCACTCCTCCTGCTTGTGTTTCCCTCTCCAGCTGTGTTTCTCTCTAGCAAATAAAGAAATAAATAAAATCTTTATTTAAAAAAAAAAAGGTTTTAATTTACTTATCTCAAACCTAGGGCCTCAGGATCGTGACCTGAGCTCAAGGCAGATGCTTAACCGCCCAGGCGCCCGGTAAGGCTCAGAAGTGAGAGACCTGTCAGACTCACTTTATTTCAAAAGTCAAAAGATACAACAGGTCAAAATTACTGGCAGCTTGGGTTACTGTTATTCAAATTGTTATACTGTCATTCAACCCGGGCTTGAATTGTTACCCGAGGAACTGTCTCATCCAGGACTTATTCTGGGGAGGTAGTTTGTCCCAAAGTCAGAAATCTTACCTAGAATAGTCATTTCTCAACAGCATCCCACAGAATACCCTTGAAAAGGGGGTTCACTTCCTTGGCCAGCTAAACAAGCACATCTCTTTGCAGCAGGACTTCTGAAAACGTTCGCTACGCTAATGTAAACACAAAAGTCCGAGGGCAGAGGGCTGGCACGGTACCGCCCTCCGAACACACAGGCTGGGAGCTTCCGACGGCCACTGGCCCTATCACTCCAGGAGCGGACAGGAGACGGAAATCAAAACCGGCACTAGAGCCGCAGAGCCTCCTGCATCGCAAAGCCAAAAGTGAAGTGCTGCTGGCACGGCAGGATGATGCACAGCGTGTGCCGGCTCCTGAGCGGAAGACAGGGAGGGACAATAGAAGCCAGCAGCCGTGAGCCACGGAGCAGATGGGAATCCCTTTGCGCCACGGCTGCAGGGGGTACTGAGAGGCGGCCACGCTGCGGGCTGGCATTCACGGTGCGGTCCGAAGCACCGTGGGCTTGAGGGAGCCTGGGGCTTGCCCAGCCCTGGCTCTGGCCTCCCGGACGCCTGGTGTTAGGTGGGTACAACAGCCCCTCTACACTTGAGGCGGAAGGCTTGTCAGGAGGAAAAAGGAAGACAATCTTGGTAAAAATGGCAAGCCAGCCTTTTTAAATAAAACATCAATTTTACAAAGACAAAAGAGTGGTTATCCTTATTAAAAAACAAAGATGTTAACAAAGGTTAGTACTGAGTGGCCGGAATGCCGGTGATTATGTTCTACGTCGTTCAGCTTTTCTGTATTTTAAAATATTCCCTTAAACACACAGAGCACTCCACTAAGGGTTTCTCAAGGTCTGTTCTCTACTGCTGGTTACACGGAACCCCGTCAAGGAGCTCCAGTGTCCATCCTGTGGTGCACCTCACTTCCAACACAGAGGCTGGGGCGAAATGCAAGTCTCGCAGGAGAGTAACCAGGTGGAAAACAAGGGCCTTGTTTAATGGGACACTGACTCCGTCGTGAAGCCCAGTAACGCACGAAAGGCACATTCAGTCAGTTACCTTTTCAGGACAATTGGGACAGCAATGGAAGGGTTCTTCCTCAGCCCATCAATGATGTCAGCTGCCTTATCAGCATATATCCTCTGGAGTGCTTTTCGATGAATAACTTCCGACGTGCCCCCCAGGGTGTTGTCCAAGCGAAATTTGGCTTGTTCCTCAGCAGACAAGCGAGAGAGCTTCTTCTGTATTGCTTCCAGAACCCGGATCGTTGCCAGATTGGTCTCTAAAACTACGTCAAGCTAGAGCAAAAGACAACACGTGCTCAGGACGGAAACCAGGATAGAGTAGCGGTCAAAAGTATGAAGTAGGGGGCCAAATCCCGTGAATCTGAATCCTCGCTCTGCCACAGTAGCCACACAAAATTCCACTTCCTTATCAATAAATCGGGGATAACATCAGCTACTCTCATAGGCTGTTTTCTAGATTAGATGATATCATCCAAATAAAGGGTTTAGTGCACGGCCTGGCACGTAACATCCAACAAATGATAGACAAGTGGTAGTCGTTTGACTTCCCCCACCACCAGTGTGCTCTGCTTAGGACTCCTGACCCCAGGCCGCAGGGACCTCACAGGAGGCACCCTTACTGACACTCTCCCCTGAGCTTTCCTGGATTGCTGAAATCTGTCATGAATGGTAACACAAAACGAAACGAAACAAAGGAAAACACAATCCCCAGAAAACCGTTCAAGATGATAAATCAGTCTTACGTGTAAGGTTTTTGAGGCTAACTTGAAATATTTAAATATTTAATAGCCTTGTTCTACATCCAGTAATAATAAGAGCAGTGACTACTACTTTTTTTTCCTTAAAGATTTTATTTATTTATTTGACACAGAGAGAGATCACAGACAGGCAGAGAGAGCGGAGCAAACAGGCCCCCTGCTGAGCAGAGAGCCCGATGCAGGCCTCGATCCCAGGATCCTGGGATCATGACCTAAGCCAAAGGCAGAGGCTTTAACCCACTGAGCCCACTACTACTCTTTAAGGACTCTAATGTCCTCCGATCTGTGGATGATCATTGAAATTCTAATAGAACTCCTACCACTTACTTTCTGGCAAGGGCCCAGCCAGACCTGGTTGGGATATGACTGGCAACCTTTGAGTAACTCTTTTCCTAGGCTTCGCTCAAGACTCTCTATATGAGAAACAGCAAATGAAGTAAACGAGAAGTCTCAGGGTATATGGAGGGATTCCCTGGGTGGCACAGTCAGCTGAGCATCCAACTCTTGGTTTTGGCTCAAGTCAGGATCTCAGGGTCCTGAGATTAAGCCCCTGGTGGAACTCAGTGCTCGATGTGGAGTCTGCCTGAGATATTCTCTCTCTCTGCCCATTCCCTGCTCAGGCACATATGCATGCACACGTACTCTCTTTTAAAAAAAAAAAAAAAAAAGTGTCCCGAAGTAATTCTGATGAGCAGGATCCCCTACTAAACATCAGTGCAACACATGTAGCATGATCAAGAAATAAATCTGTGTTTTCTAGCCACTGAAATCTGGGGCTTGTCTGCACTGCAGGATCGCTAACCTACCCTGATGCATAAAGGAACGCCCTTCAAAGTAGCCCGAGCCCCCGACCCTAAGCCCCCTGCACACGCCACCATCGTCATGGTGAACTGCAGATAGGCAATGCGGACTCCGCCTTTTATAAGCACAGCAGTGGAGAACAGAACACCCTGTCAGGAAAAGATGCCAACCTCTGCTTCCTAACTCATCGAACCCTACTAAACGTAGGTAACAAGGAAATGCTTTCCTCAGGCTGATACAACTTTCCACGAAGTTAGCATCTGTCATGATTTTGTTTTGTGCAAATGGTAGAAACTCACGGACACTGGGGACCAGTCGCCTGCCAGTGTGGCCAAGCAACACGTGGCCCCTCATCCAAGACAAGCCAGAACACAGCTGAGTCAAGTGGGAAAGGGGAATGCCTGGCAGAGCTCAATCAGCACGGATTTGAAGAAAAGACCAAGATCTCTCCCATCTATATGAATAAGCAGGGCCACTTTCATACCATAAATACATTAAACAGGATACACATGATTTTACCTCTGCAGACACATCGAACATTCCCCTTTTTGTTGATGAGATCAATGAGCTAGATATTTTCACACACCGGAGATTCTGAGCCGGCTCTCAGTACTCCTACTCCTGGCACCGAGGCTCTACCGGCTCACGTATTTACTCCAGCTCTTCCTTTCCCAACTGCTTTAAAATAAAGCCCTAATTTCGCTTTCTTTCACAATGAGCCAAATAAATAACAGATCTGGAGAGAAGAATTCCAGTTCTCACAGGAGAACTGGTTTGCTAACCACGTCAAGATACCTCCTAAGAGGGCGCCTGGGTGGCTCAGTGGGTTAAAGCCTCTGCCTTCGGCTCAGGTCATGATGTCGGGGTCCTGGGATCGAGGCCCGCGTCGGGCTCTCTGCTCAGCAGGGAGCCTGCTTCCTCCTCTCTCTCTGCCTGCCTCTCTGCCTACTTGTGATCTCACTCTGTGTCAAATAAATAAATAAAATCTTAAAAAAAAAAAAAAGATACCTCCTAAGAGTAACAATGCACACTTTAAAGAAAGCCCAGTCAGCCTTTAGATACTGTTTTGTATACCCTGTAGAACACAATAATCTTTAAAATGCTGTTAAAAATTCAAGAAATTATTATTCAGTCATCAATGGATAACTTCAAAAGGGTTAAAGTGGCCTAGATAGGTCACACGTGCCCTAAAATATTACTGACATATCTGATGAACTCGTAAAGCATTGTGAGTGGGACGACACTCATTTACTCGTGAAGAACAGGAGCCTTTGGCTCTTCAGTCTTAGAAAGCCAAGCACACAGATGCCACAGACAGGTATTTAAGATACTTAGCATTTAGTGCCTCCCATTTCCATAACCTCCAGATGATAAAGGGGCTTGTACCTCGAAGCGTTCGTCTTCACAACGATAGATGTGTTCTTCATACTGGGTTTTTTTGGAACTAACGAAGGTGGAGTCCTCAGACCAGGAAGGGAAGGAAACCCAAGTATCATTTAAAACCTTTGGGCAAAAGGAAGAGAAACTGAAGCTAATGTGTGACAAAGCTTTCTGGTGATTAAACATTCTCAGTAAAAAGACAGACACAACTCTAGGGCGTGGGAGAAACCACCACCATCACACCTTTAGCAAGTCTGCAAAGGTGGGAAAGGTTCTGGATAGAAGTATAAAACATTTTCTTCTGAGAAAACCCAGAGAAGGGTCTTGGTTCCTCATTCCCATAAATTCTCAATCCCTGGTATCACCCCCTTGTGGAGCAAGGAGAAGATCCAGGGCTGACCCCTTCTAGGGAAGGCCTTACCTCTTTACAGAGAGGAGTCCGGCCTGTACACTTGGGCTGCTGGTAGCTCTTTGGTAGGGCTCGGTAGCTGGAGCCCAACCGTTTACAAGAGGCGTAATCTATCTCCATGGCAATGCCCTCTGTGGCTCGCTCCTTTGGAAAGGTTTCCAGATGTACAGACTCCTTATAGCCCAGAAAGTTTTTAAACCAATTAAACAATTCAGGGAATTTCCTGAAAAATCAAACCAAAAACCGGTGAGTAATTAGAAGCACGATGCAGTTATCTTGAGGTACAGCTACTACTATTTGGTGTTGGATCAGAACTCAGCTACCAGGGGCAAATTCCAATGACAATTATTATTTCCCGCCTAAGAAGTCCTGCTTCTGAGCATCTGGCCTCCCCCTTTTCCTGCAGAGCGCCCCAAGACCAGTTAGGGCACGGACGGAGGAGGTGCACCAGAGCCAAGCAATAACCAGCCATTCTTCTGATCAAGAAGACTGCTCTAATGCTCAGATCATTCTGAGGTTGTCAAACACAGTCAAGATTCTAGAACCCCAGCAGAGCTCGGTCTCTATAAACGTCCAACACCGCTCAGTGCACTGGGAAACCACTAGTCTTGGCTGATGCCCCCTCTGCCTATTTTTCCATCTGTAGAGTTAAACTAGAAGAATTCCCAGAGGACTCCTATGTCACCGACATTTTATGAGTCAACTAACTGACCGGTTGCGCACCACATACCCTCACCTCCCTAGCACCCATCAGGGCTGAGCCCCTTACTCAACTTACCCCAGGAAAGGAGAGACTAGCTGCACAAGTTCAGCCCGAGAGATGACCTCCTGGTTAAAGATAACAAGACAGCGCAGGAAATTTTCATAGGCCTCTGCACTCCGCAGAGCCTTTCGGACCTTTGGAGACAATCAGAAGAGAAATAGATGGGAAATCAAGAGATTCTGGATTGCTTTTAAAGGATTGGGGAAATGAGGCGCCTCCGCGGCTCAGTCGTTGGGCGTCTGCCTTCAGCTCAGGTCATGGTCCCAGAGTCCCAAGATTGAGCCCTGCATCGGGCTCCCTGCTCCACAGGAAGCCTGCTTCTCCCTCTCTCACTCCCCCTGCTTGTGTTCCCTCTCTAGCTGTGTTTCTCTCTGTCCAATTAAATAAATAAAATCTTAAAAAAAAAAAAAAAGACTGGGGAAAATTAAACAGTTATTTGATGATACTAAAGGAGTTAATGTTAGTTTTTTTTAGATGTGGTAACAATTATGTTTGAGAAAAGTGTCACTTTAAAAGGAAACTTTAGTAAATACTTACGGATGAAATAATAAAATATCTGGAATTTGTCTCCAAGTAAGCCGGGGTGGGTCAGAATACATATGAAACAAGAACACTAGCTAGCGAAGGGAACTGCAGAAGTTGGGGATGGGCACAGAAGGAGTCATTCCACTCGGATCCTGCATTTCACATATGTTTAAAATGTTCCACAATAAAAAAAATTTAAATGAGATCCCAGAATAAGTATTACATCTACCTTCTCATACCTCTGACTTTCCAACCGTATCAGAGTTATCCTGGTTTTTGCTGTTGCTCCTAACAGATGTTTAGAGCAAGAATCTTCTGTCAAAACTGTTTTTACACTCTGGTGATCTTGAATATTTTTTTTTTTTTAAAGATGTTATTTATTTATTTGACAGAGAGAAACACAGCCAGAGTGGCAACACAAGCAGGGGGAGTGAGAGAGGGAGAAGCAGGCTTGCCGCCGAGCAGGGAGCCTGATGTGGGACTCGATCCCGGGTCTCCGGGATCATGACCTGAGCCGAAGGCAGTCGCTTAACCAACTGAGCCACCCAGGCGCCCCTGAATAATTTTTTAAATAAGACACTTCTGTCCTCTTTTCCTTCCTCACTTATAATACTGAACATTTTAACATCCAACACCTAAAAATGTTCAATGGCATAAAAAGGTTAAACTAGCCTGGCTACATGAGCAATCTGGAATTTCAATTTCAAAAGTAAATATTTAGGGGTGTCTATGCGGCTCAATCATTAAGCATCTGCCTTTGGCTCAGGTCATGATCCCGTGGTCCTGGGATCGAGTCCCACATAGGGCTCCCTGCTCAGTGGGGAGCCTGCTTCTCCCTCTCCTTCTGCCTGCTGCTCCCCTACTTATGCTCTATCACTCTGACAAATAAATCAAATGTTTTTTTTTAAAATAAATAAATATTTAGCATCATGGTCCTTTAGAGAGGACTACAGACAAGACCTGCACCAAATCAAGCAGTCACGCAACGACCACTCCTCCAGGCTCCTGTGTACTTCTATAACTATCAGTCAGTGGACATCACATGGACTATGCACTTTCAGAGCCAAAGATGAAAGAGAACCGTACTTTCTGTACTATACATGATATTGATGGACTTCTTTCTTTTTTAAGATTTTATTTATTTATTTGGCAGAGATAAACACAGCCAGAGAGGGAACACAAGCAGGGGAAGTGAGAGAGGGAGAAGCAGGCTTCCCGCCAAGCAGGGAGCCTGCTGCGGGGGCTCGAACCCGGGTCTCCGGGATCATGACCTGAGCCGAAGGCAGTCGCCCAACCAACTGAGCCACCCAGGCGCCCCTATTATATGGACATTTTATTATTTATTCTTGGTCATTTAGATTATTTCTTTTTCTTAAAGATCTTATTTATTTATTTGCCAGAGAGAGAGATCACAAGTAGGCAGAGAGAGAGGAGGAAGCCAGCTCCCTGCTGAGCAGGGAGTTCGATGCGGGCCTCGATCCCAGGACCCTGAGGTCATGACCTGAGCCGAAGGCAGAGGCTTTAACCCACTGAGCCACCCAGGCGCCCTGACTTCTAATTTTTTATTAGGCTTTAAACATGCAGAAAAGTAGACCGAATAGTCTCATGAACCCTATGTACTTGTCCAGCCTCAATGACCAGTATACAGTAAATTCTATTTCATCTATAACCGTGTCCTCCACCACTGAACTTTAAAGCAGATTTCAGACATTTCATCTATACAGCTGACCTCTGAACAACATGGGTTTGAACTGAGTCCACTTACGTGTGGATTTTGATCCATACAGCTCTGTAAATGTATCTTCTCTTCCTATGACTTTGGTAAATTTTCTTTTCCCTAGCTTACTTATTATACAGTATACCGTACACATAACATACAAAATATGTGTTACCCGACTGTTAGATACTATCGGTAAAGCTTCTGGTCAACAGTCGCGTTGTGGGGAGTCACAAGTTATACTCGGATTTTTCAACCCGCATTATTCAAGGGTCGACTACCTATCAGTATGTGTCTCTAAGAAATAAGTACTCCAAGAACAAAAGAATACCACTGCTCTTTAAAAGGTTAATTTACTCACCCCCCCCCACCACTCCACTCTTTCAGTGTCACCTGCTGATTATGAGCTGGGCTTCCCCATTCCCCTTACAGGCACCAAATGCCCAGGCAGCCCTCAGGAAGGGTTCAGAGCCTCAGCTGTTCAGCAGGACAGCTCACACAGGCACAGAAGGCGAGAGGGAGTTCGGGAGGCATCAATCATGGTGATGCCAAAACACCTGCCCTTTTGCAAAAACCCAAAGGTGCCAAGATGGGGTAAACTGGCATCAGAACCATTCTGGGCTGGTTCCTGCCAGGGGGAAGTCTGACAGCTACCAATTACCCTGATGAAAGCTGCCTGCTAATCATCAAGCTGACTCCAAAGAGGAAGTCAGACACAGGAGGAGAGTCAAACCAACACGCCACACAACCCTGTTTACACCAGTAATGGCAACGCTGGCTACTTCTCAGGATCACCTAGGGAACGTTGAAAACATACAGTTCAATGAGAACCCCCACAAGCCCTATAAGCGATACCACATGTAAGTACCTCAGGCAATTAGAAGATTACACGTCATCTGAAGTCCTCAACACCTGGTACAGAGCTGGGTATCCACAAGCAGGAGCTCCAAACATCTTTCAAGAGGGACTCATTTTTTAAAAGCGGTCTTCCGCCATCGCAAATACTGTAAACTACTTCACACAACCAAAGCAGACACTGCTACTACTTCCCTAGCTGTGCTAATGGTCCCTGTAGCCTGAAAGGACCTTTTGATACAACTCAGAGACTATGTTAACGGGCAGAAAGTCCTAATGAGCTTGAAGTCTCTAAGACAAAACCTTCTCGGGGTAGGGTGATTTTCTTTTGGCATTAATAACCTATATTAAATGCAGTTCAATCATTACTCACCTTATCAAAAAATAATGATTCAGTTCCTACACCATGCTTGCTGGCATCTGCCATGGAAGAGTCCTTTAGGCTGAGCAGTTTAGGTTTCTTCTGCAAAAAAGGGAAAAATACAAACATGTAAGATGCAGAGGTCTTGGCGTTTTATTTTCATCTGTGTTCAGTGGGTCCATCACCGACCACTACTCTCAATAGTAATTTGCAACAAATGACAGAATTCAAATCACTCACTCACTCTACACCCTGAAAGATCTCCACCCATCTTCTCCATCTCAGTTTGCCGCCGACCCTGAGGTTCAAGATCATTCTACTTCCCAAGTATTCCCTCGCCTCCTCACTGCGGGAACAGAACAGCCTCCCTTTGGCCCCTGGCCGAAGGGAACCCGAGCTGGAACCGAGGGCCACCAGCTCACCTCCCAGGAGGCGGAGGCACGCTGGCGCACACTGCCAGAAGTGGACAGAAGTGAATCCTCAACCTTTCACTGGAATTCAGTTTAAAAACTTCATGAAAAAAAGTTTATTTGCCCAAGAGAGGGAATGACTCTTGTCAGAAATATCTACTCGGACCAAGTGAAGATTACGTTTTCAAAGGGAACGAACAAGCCATGACCTAAGTGTCAGGCAAGAATTCACTTTGGAAAAGCCATCTGTCAACTACCTGGGAGGGAACGCGGACTCTGGGAGAAGCAGCACGTCGACCGTGACCGCTGGGAGCGTAGCCTCCCAGGAGCCGAAGCCTCTGCGGCTGCGCAGCCCGCACACAGGCGGCGGGCGTGCTGATCCCCTAGTGCTTGCACCTGCGGGGGGCCCCGCGGGGGGCTGATGCACACGCCGAGCTCACCTGCCAAGCTCATGCCCGCGACCCACAGCACTAACACTCTTCCGAAGTAAAGAGTCAGAAACTATTTTTACGTTCGATTTGCTTTCAAAAGGAAAAGCCATTGCAAACACTAAAAAAAAGAGTCTTTCAAAGGTGTGAGCAACCCCTAACAGGTCAGTCTTTACAGTCATCTGCTTGTTCACCAGTCACCTCCTGCGGGAAATCCCACTAACTTCCATTATTCATTAATTAGATTCTGCAGACATAGCCCTCTCTTCCACATTCCATACCGCTTTAGAATTCACTGAAGCAACACTCAGTACACACCCCCCCGCTCTCTCCCCAGCACGGCTACACGGCAGGCTTAGCCCTCTGCAGGGAGACCAGCGTGTGTTTACTACAACAAGAAGCATCCTGTGATACGTCACTCACAGAAATTCAAGGTTCCCCTCCGCTACAGCCCAAAGGTCCTGCCTTGGAGATTACAATGACACAGATAAGATCCGGCAGCTCAACAGGAAACCTGGGCGGGACAGGCCTCTAGACCAAAGAGATCTCGCAAAGTACAGACACTTGACTCACAGGAGAACCCTTGAGACCACTGACTTATCTCCAAAGCAATTAACTTAATAATCTGCTCTCTTATTATCACAAGGCAGGTTGAAGGCATCAAGTCAGAGGGAGGGAACAAATTAGAAAGGCTCAGAAGCCTTTGGTATCAAACAAAAAAAAGACAGGACGGCTAACAGCGAAGAAGTGAGAACAATAGAGAAAACAATAAAAACTCAAAGCCGACGGTAACTTGCGTGATGGGCGCTACATCTAATGTTCTGAGTTTCGGTGACAGACACCAGCTCCGGCTGGGCCTCCCGAGCCAACTCCCAGCACGGCGGCCTGTGAGCCGCGTGGCCCGGCTCACCTTCACCGGCGGCGTGGCCCCGGTCCCCGAGTGCCTGCGGATCTGGCAGCCGTTCTGGCTGGGCCTCTGCGGCTTGTTGTTCAGCTGCGGCTTCTTCACCGTGCCTCCATGGTCATTTCTCACGGAATCCACCTTCTCCGCCGTTGTTTTGCTTAACAGCTAAGTAAGACCCAGCAAAGACATGAATTCTCGGACCAAAGGAGGCGCATCACTTACAGAAAGACCGCTGTTTCCAGCTGAAGAGTGGAGTGCTTTCTAAATAAAACTTACCACAGAGCTGTTGGCGTCCGGCAGAAACTGCCCGAACTCTGACAGCAGGTCTTCCTGGTTCTTAAACAGACGGGCCACCTGGGCGTACACCTCCTGCTCGGTCAGCGCCGGCGTGTAGTTCCCCCCGGCTTCCTTGGCATTGCGCTGCTCCTTCTGGCAGAGATTGCAAGCGGAAAGGTATCACATCGGAGGGCCGCTCCTCCGAACGACTGACTGCGCCCTCCTGCACGCTTCCCGGGGTCTTATCTGCTTGGGCTGGACCTAAGAAGGAAAGTCTACGTCCTTGGCACCTACTTTAACTGCAAGCTTTTACCGTGAGAAGCGAGTGGAAGGGGGAGGCTGACAATGTTTTTAGAGCTAAGACAGGACCCCCGGCTGACGCCGCCAGAAGAGCACGGGACTCTTGATCTTGGGCCGTGGATCCGAGCCCCATGTTAGGGACAGAGTGAAACGAATAAACAGATGACCTTTAAAAAATAAAATACTAAATAAAAGTAGGAGGGTACATGTGACTGCTCAGGGGACCACTAGCAACCAGTAAAACACAAGACAGGTGAGAAATACCTCCTCCTTGTACCGCAGATGAACTACACTACACACACCACCCTCTACACCCCCCAGATAAGAAAAATCTGCTTCACAGCGCAGTACCTTAAAAATCCTGTCCAGTGGTCATAAGGCAATTTAAGTCAGGCAAACCAAATCAGCTTTATAAACACACATCGCAGTGTTTGACCTGCTGACTTCCAATAACAATTAGAGAACATAACATTGGTTATCCAAGCTCTTCTCCGACCAGATGCCCTCAGCGTGATGTGGTTAAGACGAGCTGAAATGGGGCGTCTGGGGGGGCTCAGTGGGTTAAGCGGCTGCCTTCAGCTCAGGTCATGATCCTGGGCTCCTGGGATCAAGCCCCACATCGGGCTCCCTGCTCAGCGGGGAGCCTGCTTCTCCCTCTCCCTCTCCCTGCCACTCTGCCTACTTGTGCTCTCACTGTATCCCTCTGTCAAATAAATAAATAAAATCTTAAAAAAAAAAAAAAAGAAAAAAGAAAAAAGACAGGCTGAAAGGGCAACTCTCTTACCTGATATGTGTGCAAAATCTCCAGGAATGCTTTGTAGATGTCTGGCTGGCCCTGGAACCTATTCTTGATTTTATTAACATAGTTGATGGCATGATTAAACTCCACAGGCTGATTGTTCTGCAAGGATGGGGCTGTTCCCAACGAGATTGTCACTGGTGTATGAGGCTGGACAGGTGGAGAGCGTGGCGATGCATATGGTGGGAGAGGGGGAGTCTGCTGACTGGCTGGGGTATGTGCCTGTAGTTGGGAGGGCTAGAAAGGAAAAAGTCATTATTCTCCCCAGGAACACAGATGGTCTGACATAGCAAAGAAAGGTCAAACTAAAGAGAAGCAAGATGTCTGATCAACGAACATCCTTAACTCACTCTGGCCAGGCCACTTTAGCCCAACGCAGATCATACCCGGCAGGGGTGGGGGCATGCAAAGGGCTCACACATTCTAATACAGATATTTTAGTCTCAAAATTTTCTAATTACATCCTGAAAAGTGGCTACATCTCCAGTTACAGGGAAGAATTTTTCTAATGTAATTTTTAAGCTCACTCAACAGGTGCAAACAGAAGGTGGGGGGTGTGTGTGGGAAAAACAGCTCTCACTCTCCATAGAGCTTTAATGTCAAAAGACACTTGTTGCAGAAATCCACTTAAAAATCTTCTAAACTACCTCTGTCCAACAGAACTGAGGTGAGAGCAATGTTCTGTCACACTGCTCTGTCCTAGAGAACGCAGCCACTAAGCCACCCGGGGCTACAGAGCACTTGAAACGTAGCCATTACCACTGAGAAACTGAACTTATTTTAATTAGTTTAAATTTAAACACAGCCATATGTGGCTAGTGACTACAGTATCAGACAGTGCAGTTCTAGAACAAGAACCTCCCACCACCATCGTCACCACCATCACTAGGGTCTTCTGCTCAGCTTGACAAGACTTAATCTGGTAAATGGAGTAACTTATTAGAAGATGACTCCGTGGGCAACAGCATAATCTGATCATCAGATGACCATTCCTGCCGTGCCGTCAAAGTACTACTACTCAAGGAAAGCGGCCATCTGTTGGGATGCTCATGGGTTCATGAGGCAGGAGGTGGGAACAAAACAAGTCCTTATAGGTTACTGATGTGTTGACTTAAACAGACACCTAAATATGTGGAAGGTAGGATGTGAACCATCTTCTCAGGATGTGACTATGGCCTCTTCTCTGATGAAATCGCTACACCTGATGTCTCTCAGTCTTATACAAAGGGGAGATGTCCAAGGAGGGTGCTCTCTAGGGATGCATTTTACATGATGCAAAGTATTCCAAGTGCTCACCTTGCTGACTTTGGCAGGTGGGGGCTGAGGAGCTGGCTGGGCAGGAGCTGGGGCTGACTGGGCTGAAGGCTGGGAAGGATGTTGGGGTGGTGGTTGAGGCTGGGGCTGGATGCCATGGGTGGGGATCTGATGAACCTGGCCAGGAGTTGTCACGTTCACCATGTCATTGGTTTGCACCTCAATCTTGTAGCCAGGGGGCAAGAAGGTATTGAAGCCCATAATCAGGTCGGGGTGGCCTTTGAACAGCTGGGACACACGACTAATCACTCCTGGGGTGTCAATGCTGATTAAAACAAAACACAAAAAACAAAAAACAAAACACATACACACACGCACACACACACGCACACACACACACAGAAAAAAGAAAAAAAAAACCACAAAAATTAAAGTGGCAAGCTTGACCAACACCCTAGGAAGAAAAAAAATACACATTCCACTAGGTTCTCTGAACAGGAAAACAGGTAAAAATCTACCTGCGTATACAAAATCAACAAAACAGAAAGAACTCTGAAATTCCAAAGCAATTTTAGCCTCATATTCAGAGAGGTTTGGTCACAATTTTGAACAGAATCTACGCTTGTGGTAACAATCCTAACAAGCAGATACTCAATGGTAAATCTAAGCAGCATTTCCCATGCAAGAGCCACCCTCTGACACACCAGCATTGATCACTACGTGTCCACATTGTTTATGGATTACTCTCACAGTGAACCATGCCAGAATATTAGTGTATCTTACATCAACTCAAAGAGCAGGTAGCCTAAACATTACCAGTCTACTTCCCTGATTGCGGTGAGGTAGTAAGAAAAATTTTAGTTAAGAAAAATTAACCAATAGGGAGAACACAAAGGTCTAGGGCCTGTAGTTTTCATCCATAAGCAATACATAAAATAAAAGCATGATCCCCCAAATTAAAGCCCCCAAAAGGACGCATCTTTAATCTTTCAGCTTATAAGAATGAGCCATATCCCCCCTCCAAAATCAACATTTCAAGCACAAAGCTTGAGTACAACCATACAGATCTTTTACCTCTGAGACTTAAATTCCTTCATGATGTCAAGGAAGTCATTGTAGACCTGAGGCTGACTACCAAACTGCAGCTTCACCTGGTCAAGATAGGACAGGGCGTCCTCCACCTGAGGCAGGGACAAATCTCAAGGTTATAAAGAGAAAGTAAGCCAAGATTCTTATTAAACAACAAATGATTTCTGCTTACATAAAACTGATGTAGTAAATGAAATAAAAACATGGAGCAAATATACACGAGAGTATTAAAAAACTGGTATGGATGCCAATAATAAGACTCAAGCTTAAAATAAAAATCAACCCATAAGATTTGTACTCTTGCCTTGGATAATTCTGCAGAGAATGATTAGTGAAAAATCATCACTTAAATCTATTATTCACTTATGCGTTCATTTATTCATTTCACAAGTATCTACTGAGCTACAACATAGCACACCAGGCCCAACAAGAGGTACTAAGGAGTCAAACAAACAAGCCACAGTCCCTGCTCTACGGAAGTTCATTCACATCTAGTTGGGAATTCTAATACAGCGGGTAAATGCGGGACCACCAAATGCCCAGAGAGCACATCGGAAGGGCACTTCTGCATTAAGAAAAACCCACAGGCACATAAGGGAGGGCTTCCCCCAGAACTAATGTACAAACTGAGTCCTAAGGATGAGTAGAAGTTAGCAAAAGTGTAGACAGACCTACAAAGAAAGTCAGAGGAAGCAGGGTGAGCAAAATCCCCGACAGGACACCATCTGGTACACTGGGAAAACGGAAAACAATTTCGTTTGGCTGAAGGATCTGTGGCAAAAAGCAGGAACGGTGGCAGGAAGAGTGACAAGAGAGGAGACTGGAGAGGAAGCAGGACCTAGATCCTGAAAGGCCTTATAAATCTCATTAAAAAGCAGTTAACGGGTGGGATGTGTGGATGGTTCAGTCGGTTAAGCATCTGACTCTGGTTCAGGTCATGATCTAAGGGTCTTGGGATTGAGTCTCTAGTCTGGCTCTACAGTCGGCGGGCAGTCTGCTTGGCCCTCTGCCCCTCCCCTCACTCGTGGTCCCACTCGCTTTCTCTCTCTCTCAAATAAATATTTAAAAACAAAAGAAAGACCAAAAAAAGCAGTTTAGGGGCACCTAGGTGCCTCAGCAGGTTAAGGGTCCAACTCTCGATCTTGGCTCAAGTCATGATCGCAGGGTGGTGAGATTAAGGCCTGAATCGGGCCCTGGACTTGGAGAGAAGCCTGCTTAAGATCCTCTCTCAACCTCTCCTGTGCCCCTCCGTCTCCCCATGCCTACACCCCCACCCTCACTCGCTCTCTCTCTCAAAAAAAAAAAGGCAGTTTCGATTTTTAGTGTCTGCCCTTCAGTGTACTGAATTTGCCTCCAGTGTTGAGAACAAACCGGCACAAAGGAAGGACAGACTGAAAAGAGACAGGAAACCAACTATGCTGTAAGGTTAAACTCAATGTGAGAACAGCAGTGGCTTGGATTGTAGTACCGACCAAAGGCAAAGAGAGAACAGTAGAGACTGAAGAGCTTTTTAGGAGGCAGAAGTGATAGGGTTTCAGGACTGACGGGATACGGGAGATGAGGGAAAGGGAACAGTCACTAAATTATACAAATTATGTGACCATTTACAGAGAGGAACAAGACTGAAGGTAGAGAAAGTTATGAGTCGGATTTAGGACAACTTAACTTTTAGTTACTCAGGAAACATCCAAGGGAATGACATACTAGGTGTTTCTTATATACTCTGGCTTTATTTTAAATCATAAAAAATATCAAGTTTAGGGAAGTTTCAGAAATAAACATAGGATTTGCTAAGCCCTACTCCTGTGATATATTGTGAAATAGAACATTAATGTTCAAATAAACCATGAAATTATATTTCAAGAGTTGCCCAAACTCCCCTTAGGGAAGCTCCATTACGGGAATGGTTATGGCATGGTGACTCTGAGTACCGTAGTGGTGCCAGAGTAGTTTGTACACTTCATCAATTACCACTCATTTCTTGGTTGGTTCTTCTGTACTCAGGAAATAACAGGACAATTTCTTTCTGTTTAAATTCAATGGATGACTTAATTCATATTCAGAACTTTCCATACTGAAATGTTTCATTAATGAATAAGTTGATGGAACATAAAACTCACTAAGTTTGCAGAAGAAACAAAGACTTTGGAAGATATTTAAGAACAGCATTCACAACCACATGACAAAGGAGAAATTATCAAAAAAAAAAACAAAACCCACCAATTTTTGAATAAAACAGCAAGCGTGCTACGGTGTTGTAAGAATTACTACTGAGAGAAAGTGCAGAAGAGTGTGTGCTGAATCAAGGAAATTAATTATGTGATGGTTGACGTCTAGAGAAAAAAAGGCACTGGCCTCAGTGAACTGCTCTTTAAATTCGTTATAAAATGAATGCTATGCTTAAAACACACCCAACATGACAACCGCATTATAAATGAACTATCTGGGGGCCTGGGTGGCTCAACCTGACTCTTGATGTTGGCTCAGATCGTGATCTCAGAATTGTGAGATCGAGCCCTATGTCAGACGCCGTGCTGGGCGTGGAGCCTGCTTACGATTCTCTCTCTCTGCCCCTCCACGCCAACAAACAAACAAACAAACATACTATCTGAAAGTAAACATAGTGAGGAAATTCTCTCATTACCTAAAATACAGTTCAACTCTTTAGAAAAGCGTGTATGAGGCTCTAGGAACACAACTCAGGGGAAAACAAGTGGCAGCTGGTCCTTCCGAAGCTACGGGTCTAGGTAAGCAGTTGGGGAGGCCTCAAGTTTGCTGGCGTATTTTCTTGGTTCACTTCAACAGGCATTTATTAGTGAGGTCCCTAACATCTTGGGGTCCACCATCTTGTTGGGGAAACACATGCGAGCAACTGTAAAGAGAACTCGCTAAGCCAGGCCAAATATCTCCGCCGCCGGCAACCCGACCAGTTGCTAAATCAGAGCAAACACGTCTGACATTATTCAGACCTTCCTTGTCATCAATCTGCCAAAGACAAACAAGAAAGCATAGACAATGCTGATGCTTGAAATAACCTAAGTATTTTCACTGAACACTTCCTCATTATAGAATATAAATGGTTTGCTGAAGTTCATTCAAATGCTTGTAAAGCATTTTAAGACTGATCCAGAACTGGCAGGCTATGTGGGAATACTGAATGAAGTTACAGCGGAGGCACAAGAAAGCATCTGACCACACCCCCATCAGAACAGGAATGCAACACGGTACTGCATCCAGGAATCACACACAAGAGTGGGAAGAGAAGGACGGGGCAACTGCCTCCACCCATGACTCGCTCTATAGCCCCAACTCCAGAACCCCTTCTTGCGTCCTTGACAGTTTCTGTAAAACAAAGCACAACCGTGTCCTTATACCTAAGCGAAGGACAGGAGGAAAACAGGTGCTGTGCTTGACAGGCCTGGCTGAGAAAGCCTACAGAAATAGACATCTCTGTTAGTTTAACAGCAAGTTTAGAAACTCTCTGGCATCATTAAGGTAGTAACTACCTGCTGAACACAGGACTAATAGGAAATTAAATCAGACCAAACCAACTTAAAAAAAAATGCCAGCACTTGGCGAAGTGCTGAGTTCACGGCAAGAACACGGTTTGGTACACAGCCATCACTCTGCAAGCAGACAGGCAAATGTTCTCAGGAAAACATCCATATAGTTTACACCAACTTCCCAAAGACAGAGCCCAGAGAGAAGTTTCAGGGCCAAATAATGTGTATTCTCTTTAAAGACTATGCTTAAGTATAGTCAACTTTTTTTTTCTTTTGAAGTAGTCAACTCTTAATATAGACAAAATAAATTTTACAAATTCCTCAATACAGTTTAGCTTTGGTATGCTTTATATTTATGTAGCATTTAGTTTCCTTAGGCCAAAGTTAAACGAATTCCTGAGAACCCACACGAATGTGGGCAGGGCTGAGGGAGAAGTGGGTTGCGTCTGAAGGAAAACCGAAGGCTGATGTGTCTGCTACACATAGATGTGCCCTGAAAGGTTCGACTGTTTACCTGGAAACTATTGAATTAGGCTGACAGGACCAAATTAAGACCCAATATCCCATTTCTTTATAGTTCCTTAATTTATATTTCTCGTATTTGATTTGCAATTTTATATAAATGTAAAATTAGAGGGGCGCCTGGCTGGCTCAGTTGGTTAAGCGGCTGCCTTCGGCTCGGGTCATGACCCCGGAGACCCGGGATCGAGTCCCGCATCGGGCTCCCTGCTCGGCGGGAAGCCTGCTTCTCCCTCTCCCACTCCCCCTGCTTGTGTTCCCTCTCTCGCTGTGTTTCTCTCTATGAAATAAATAAAATAAAATCTTGAAAAAAGTAAAATTAGAAAAACTGAAATCTGGAACACTTACTGCAACAATGACTTATTCTGAAAAATAACACTCAAGTAAGCAGAGAGGGTTAGCTGGGAACACAAGCTCCACTTCTCCACAGATGCCTCATGAATTTCAAAAGCCCTGAAAACCTACAGCACATACTCAGCAGAACAGATGAAAACACTGACACTTCATTCACAATTATAGTCTTCCCCAGTCTTTATAAAGGTTCCCAAAAAAGGAGCATGTGTTTTACTAAGGACGGACTTGACGATGCCAGCCCATTCAGCTATTTATGAGCAGGGATAAAAAGATTAAATCATAAGGTGACACTGGACTCAGTTACTGTACGGGACGGTGGCCAACCATGCTCAATCAAACCTTCTGCCATGCTACGAACTATGAACCTCAAAGGAGATATCCCCACCAAAAATGGATTCTGTTTATTTAATACGAAAACAGTCCCTGTACCCTAACATGTTTGAGCACCAGGCATTTATACATTCCAAAAACATTTCTTAAATGTAACTCTCAGGATCAGGCACTGATGGTAAGATGGGAAATCTAAGCAGGTTTCAGAACAAGAACAAAATCAAACTTCTTGTGATTCAATCCCTAGTCTAGCAGCTTACAAGTCATAATGCCGCCACTAACGGGCTGAACGAAGCCGGTGCTTCCTGCTGAGAAAGAAAACTTTTTAATGGGAGAAGGGGAGCTGAATATCACCTTAAGCCTCTGAAACTGCTGCTGCCCCTGCACTGGTGCCGCTGGGGGGGCAGAGTGAGCGTGGCCCTGGACCCCCTGGCCGCCGTGGGGCTGCACGGCCGCGGGGTGATGATGGCCGCTGTGAACCGCCGCGATGGCGGGCCCGTGGCCGCCGGGGCTCGGTGGTACCGCCGGAACCTGGGGTGGACAAAACGCAGACAGAAAGGTCAAGGCTCCTGCGCTCCTCCGCAGGTGCATCTAAAACACGCGCATGCGTATCTCTGCACACACACACAATTACAGATCTTCCCTGACTCTTACGAGGGGTTCCGTCCTAATAAATCCATTTTAGGCTGAAAAGATCCTAAGTCAAAAATGCATGAATACAGCTACCCTAGTGAACATCGTAGCTCAGCCTAGCCCCCCTTAAATGTGCTTAGAATACTTACAGTAGCCACAGGTGGGCAAGACCACCTCCTACCATGCCTATTTTCTAAGAAAGTGAGATGGATATGTCATGTGACACACTGCCTACTGCACTAGGAGAGAAAACCTGGGCTGGCCGAAGAGTACCAGCTGTTCGCCCTCAGGACTGCATGGTGGGCCAGGAGCTGAGGCCCCGGCTGCCCAGCACCGCACGACAGTACGGCACTTCCTACTCCTGGCCCAACACCCAGACGCACACTTCCACATATGCTTGCGTCGGGTATCACTTTCACATTATCACAAATTTGAAAAACTGGAAGCCAAGCTATCCTAAGTCGGGGACCGTCAGTAATTAGAAGCCCAAATCTCCCACAAAAGGGAACTGGTGAAATGAAATCACCCGTACTACAACAAAATTCTCTGCCACTCTTAAAATCATATGGCTCAATACTTCTCAAACCATCTATGGCAAAGGACTTCTTTTATTTTTCTTAAATTCCAATCCATCATGGGCTACTAACTTTTATAAAATACAATACAAATGATTTACTAGAGAAGTGATATGAAAAATATGTAAGCCTGTGATTTCCATTCCCACACTGTACAGATAATATTACAAAATTCCTACGTCCAAATCGCTATGTCTAAATACTCTCAAATTCTATACACGTCATTACAGGCTACTAAGAAAGCACACACCTCAGCCATCTGCACTTCCAATAGCACTGATAGAGATTCATGCTCTAACATTATAAAATGTTCATAATCTGTCAGTTGGATGTATTCAAGTGTTGCATACAGATTTACACTTTTAAATATTTTCTTAGAAATTACAATACAAAGCAGTATCTATAAACCAATAAAAAGATTTTAAACTTTAGATGACAAATATATAGCAGAATGTTAGCATTTTATTGTGGTAATGAGATCAGAGAAGATTTTTATTTTGCTTTGTTTATTTTGCTTATCCTTCTTTTCTACTTCTATCCCTATTTGTTTATTTTGATTATCCTTATCTGCTAAGCAAAACTTTCTTCCAAACTGTTAGCGGTCTGGCATCAGGCGTAATTATTTTCTACCCTTCCTCTCATCCTCTTATGAGCTTAGAGTAAAATAAAGCACAAGCTCCTTTCCTTTCATTTCCCCTGCAAAATGCTACGTAGTATTTCCAAAGCTTGTTTTATTTTCCTATTTCAGAACTGCTAAATCACCACAGAAGACAACTAAGGATAATATCCTTGATTTGCATGTCTCCAAAATCAGAAGACTAAACAACGTAAGATTTAATCTAAATAATGCAAGTTGTATACTACAGCATAAGAGAGGATTAATTTTTTTTCAAGTCCCCACAAATTTCTAAAGATTCCCCTAGACAGAGGGGAGGGTGGGAAATAGACAACTACTTACAAATCGGCACAAACAATAGTTACACATTAGGAGTAAAAAGAAACTATTTGGACAATTTTGAAAGCTGTAATATATCTCTAGCAAGAATGGTTATTATTTTGAGCTTCTATATTCCAATATGCATGTTTTGAAGTCTTTTAAAAGGCTTAATTGGGGGGGCACCTGAGTGGCTCAGAGGGTTAAGCCTCTGCCTTCAGCTTGGGTCATGATCTCAAGGTCCTGGGATCGGGTCCCAAATTGGGCTCTCTGCTCAGCAGGGAGCCTGCCCCCCCCCTTTCTCTGCCTGCCTCTCTGCCTATTTGTGATCTCTCTGTGTGTCAAATAAATAAATAAAATCTTTATATATAAATAAATAAATGAATGAATGAATTCGAGCCCTGCCAAGCAGGAAGCCTACTTCTCCCTCTCTCAGTCCCTCTGCTTGTGTTCCCTCTCTCGCTGTGTTTCTCTGTCAAATAAATAAATAAAATCTTAAAAAAACAAAAACAAAAACAAAAACTTGAGATGACTGGTTTTTATGTGAGCACAGTATAGTTTCTAATATATGAATAGATGCAACTATCCCAAGTATAGGAAACAGTCATCAATCTGTTCAGATACAAGTAATCACCCAAGGAAAACAAGCAGCCTTTCTTTCTTCCAAGATCTACATTAAAGATTTGCTTTGCAACAATCCTCTGACCGCAGCCCTCAGTCCCACAGAAGGGCATGGTACTACTACTTCAAGGGGGACTCCTGGGAAACAATGACACCTAAGGAATCACCATCTCCTCCTTCACCTGGATTTCCCTCTTCCTTGTTTTCTTATAATGAATTCTGAGAAATTTATGGAGTTATGGAATTGCTAGATCAAAAAGTAATTAAAGAATCTGCCACAACTGTCAAACTGCTCTCAAGAAACGTTACACTGATTTATGTTCCCAGTACCAGCCATAACTTTTTAAAAGTCACTAATAAGTTAGGTTGAAGAAGGCCTCTCCAGAGCAGGTAAATAATGGTTCAGAACTTGGAATATTATAAATGCAGGGATTTCTTAAAAATTACCTAGATTATAAATACACATTCCAGTGGAAAGCTGTTCACTATACATTAAGTGAAAAGAGCAAACGGCAGAAGAGTATACACTGTATCATTCAAACGACATAAAAAGAGAGTGTATCTGGACAGGTGAATATAGATACCGAAGAAATCACAAATGGCTTGGAGTCTGAAGGGTCAGAGAAAGAAGTCATCTCGGACCATTTTCTCAAAAAAAAAAAACCCACCCCATGGTGATATTTACTTTCATAATTAAAAAAGGCAAAAAACAAATTCCCTCCATTTCTACAAAACAGAGTAAACAGGTACCAGATGAAAGATCAGCGCCCTGGTCATTCCTGTGAAACAACAGGAATATACAATGCTGGTGGAGGTACAAACCGGTACAACTCGGAAAAACAATCTGCTGTTGGGCGCCTGGGGGGCTCAGTGGGTTAAAGCCTCTGCCTTCGGCTCAGGTCATGAGCTCAGGGTCCTGGGATAAAGGCCTGCATTGGGCTCTCTGCTCAGCAGGGAGCCTGCTTCCTCCTCTCTCTCTGCCTGCCTCTCTGCCTACCTGTGATCTCTGTGTCAAATAAATAAATCTTTTAAAAAGAAAAAAAATAGAAATAACTAAAAAATAATAAAAAATTAAAAACCTGTGTGGTGAGTGCCCAAGTATACACTGTTTTTCTAATCTGTCCTCTCTTGCAGATATCCCATAAATATAATACTGTATCTAACTCGAGGCTCAATCCAGTTTTTTTTATTGGACAAAATCGCCAATGCTCCTCCTTCACACCGACTGCTTCACTTACAAGGGATTGGCAAGTCCCTCGTAAGGGACACCGCGTCCCTTGCTGGGCCCGGCTTACCTGATAGCTGGGCGTCACGGAGTACTGAACCCCCGTGGCCGACTGCATGGTGTCGGACACTGCCTCATACACAGGAGGGGCAGGGGCAAGCACCCGGTGCTGGTGAGGAAAAGCTTCTGTGCTACCAGGGATCCGACGCTGCTGGGCCGCATACACCGGTGACTCCTGGTCATCCAAACGTCGCTTCATTCTGCGCTCATGCTCAGGGATGCACCACAAAACCTACGGAAACCAAAAGCATCAACATGCAAACCAGTTCACACTCCAGTGTGACGTGCACAACCGAGGACTGCTCGCCCAAATTCACTATAAGCTCAACTTCCAAAACCACCTATTTCCTTCCTCCTGGGGATGATCGCTGGCTAGTTTAGGTGCACGCCTGCACACACAGCCCCACAGTGTTTTTGTTTTTTTAAGATTTTCCTTATTTCTTTTACAGAGAGAAACAGCGAGAGAGGGAACACGAGCAGGGGAAGTAAGAGAGGGAGAAGCAGGTTTCCCGCCAGGCAGGGAGCCCAATGCGGGGCTTGATCCTGGGACTCCGGGATCTGACCTGAGCCGAAGGTAGACACTCAATGACCTAGCCACCCAGGTGCCCCAAAGGCAGAAGTTTAAATAACAAGACAGTCTGAATTAATTTGGGACTACAGAGTTGAAAAATAACCACCAATTTAAAAACATGAAAATACACATTTCTTTTCTTTATTCTCTGGTTTTCTCCTCAAGGGCCACCATTCCTGACCTCAATGATATATTCACATATGACAAAAAATTCAAGTGCTTCTTTCTAACTCCTCTCAAAACCTAGTACAATTGTGGTCTAATTTTTAAAATATCAATTGTTTCGACAATTAAAGGCTATCATGAAAGAGCAGTAGGCCAGGAGTGAGAGGACAATGAATGGTCCTAGACTTGCCAATTTAAGGAGCTCTGTACATTTCAACAACTTCCTCTTTCCATGAGTTGGTTTCTCCAACTATAAAATGACATGATTGGAAAAGATCATTTTTAGGTTACTTCTGACTCTAACATTCCTTAACACTAAGGAGATTGCAGAATCCCTTATTAATGACATTCCTCTGTGGAGGGGCACTTTCTCTCCTGCAGGACGCAAAAAGTCTAGTAATATTCTGGCTAGGAATCCAGTCTGGTCTTTTCAGGGCTTTTCCAACAGCCTAAGCTTCTTCAAGGTAGGGTTCTTTTTTTTTTTTTTTTTTTAAGATTTTATTTATGGGGCGCCTGGGTGGCTCAGTTGGTTGTGCGACTGCCTTCGGCTCAGGTCCTGATCCCAGAGACCTGAGATCGAGTCCCACATCGGGCTCCCTGCTCGGCGGAAAGCCTGCTTCTCCCTTTCTCACTCCCCCTGCTTGTGTTCCCTCTCTCGCTGTGTTTCTCGCTGTCAAATAAATAAAATCCTTAAAAAAAAAAAAAAAGATTTTATATATTTATTTGACAGAGAGAGAGAGAGAGATCACAAGCAGGCAGAGAGGCAGGCAGAGAGAGGAGGAAGCAGGCTCCCTGCTGAGGAGAGAGCCCGATGTGGGCCTCGATCCCAGGACCCTGAGATCATGATGTGAGCTGAAGGCAGAGGCATTAACCCACTGAGCCACCCAGGTGCCCCGAAGGTAGGGTTCTTTACAACTTTGTCTGCATTCCCCACAGTCCTACCAGATCACACACTCAAATACTGACTATGCAGAAGGGAAATAGGAATAATAGTTAATATAATACTACTTAGCATATTAGAATGAATCCCAAGCACCATTCTACACAATTTCTAAAAATTATTATAATCCCCACCACAACCCTCTAAGCGAGGTGCTGTTATTCTCTATTTTATAAATAAGGAAACTGAAACATAAGGATTAAGTAAACTGCCTAAGACTGCCCAGCTAACAGGCAAAGCTGGAATATCAATCCACCAAATCTACCTCCAGAACCTGAATTCTTAACCACTTCAGTATCTCCTATCTCTCAGGGAGTAAGAAATAAAGGGAAAAGAGTCCCTTTACTTACTTAAGACACACTCACTGAGCAACTTCAGCTTTCTTTACTCTCTCCCCCACTTAGCTCATTTGTCCTTTCAGCCTCAACCCAACAAAGCAGGAAGGCTTTGGCAGCATTCACTCTTTAACAAATATTCAGGGAGCAGAAATGAAGGTGGTAGATGTCTTATAAAAGCTTAAAAACTACTTGGGAAGACTAATCAAAGAAATATAAAGTAAAATGATACTTACCCCCAAAGCAACAGGCAAAAATTAAAGAAAATGATGATACTGAATGTGAGTGAGGATACAGCGAAATACTACTGGCAGAAGCTTTTGTTTTTGTTTTTTTGCTAAAGATTTTATTTATTTGAGAGAAAGAGAGAGAGAGAGAGAGAGAGAGAGAGACAGATCACAAGTAGGCAGAGAGGGAGGCAGAGAGAGAGAGGAGGAAGCAGGCTCCCCACTGAGCACAGAGTCCGTCGTGGGCCTCGATCCCAGGACCCTGAGATCATGACCTGAGCCGAAGGCAGAGGCTTTAACCCACTGAGCCACCCAGGCGCCCTTTATAAAAAGATTGTATTTATTTGACAGAGAGAAACACAGCGAGAGAGGGAACACAAGCAGGGGGAGTGAGAGAGGGAGAAGCAGGCTTCCCGCCGAGCAGGGAGCCCGATGTGGGACTCGATCCCCGGACTCCAGGATCATGACCTGAGCCGAAGGCAGAGGCTGAACCACTCAGCCACCCAGGCGCCCCAACTGGCAGAACTTTTAATTGGCATACAGTATGGGTTGGCAACTTGTGGTGTCCATTAAACTCTTAAATTCAAGATGGTTGTGCCCATTTCCCATAGCGGTTCCACGGCCAGGAGTCTATCCTATGTATCTGCCACTATACTGACTGCAGCAAAGTAGGAAAGATCTGAACGTCTATCAATGACTGAGTGAACTCGATACATCCATACTGGGAAAACTGCACAGCGATTAGGAAGACTGGCGTTCCTCTACAAAAAAGCCCTCCAAAACCCGTGAAAAGAACAAGCTACAGAATAGATCCAGTGTCATTTCAACATTCACACAGAATGTATTCTTAAGATTTGTGCTTCTTTTTGTAAATTATGCATCATCAGAAGGAAAAAGCTATAAACAAATCCTGACCTCTAGATAAGGATATGCATGTTCAAGTACTTAGTGAAAGTGTACTAATATTTGAAATTTACTTTAAAATACATCAAGAAATTAGTTTGAATTAATAGATGGAAGAATAGATATATGACAAAGCAAGTACTACAAAAATGGTAATATAAAATCTAGTGTGTATATGGATATTCACTATAAAATTCTACCAATTTTGCTGTGTATCTGAAATTGTTTTTTGGGTTTTTTTTTAAGATTTTACTTATTTGGGGGCGCCTGGGTGGCTCAGAGGGTTAAGCCTCTGCCTTCGGCTCAGGTCATGATCTCAGGGTCCTGGGATCGAGGCCCGTATGGGCTCTCTGCTCAGCAGGGAGCCTGCTTCCTCCCCTCTCTCTGCCTGCCTGTCTGCCTACTTGTGATCTCTCTCTGTCAAATAAATAAAATCTTAAAAAAAAAAAAAAAGATTTTCCTTATTTGACAGAGAGATAGAGAGTACAAGTAGGCAGAACAGCGGACAGAGGAAGAAGCAGGCTCTCCACCGAGCAGGGAGCCCAACGCAGGTTCCCGGGATCATGACATGAGCCCCTAAGGCAGACGCTTAACAACTGAGCCACCCAGGTGCCCCCTGAAATTGTTCTTAATAAAATGTTGAGATGAAAGGCTAACAATACAGGGGCGCCTGGGTGGCTCAGTTGTTAAGCGACTGCCTTCGGCTCAGGTCATGATCCCAGAGACCCGGGATCGAGTCCCACATCGGGCTCCCTGCTCGGCGGGAAGCCTGCTTCTC
This sequence comes from Spilogale gracilis, assembly GCA_004023965.1. NCBI lineage: Eukaryota > Metazoa > Chordata > Mammalia > Carnivora > Mephitidae > Spilogale > Spilogale gracilis. Next base: position 56,253 of record PITA01005866.1, read on the forward strand.
CCTCTCTCACTCCCCCTGCTTGTGCTCCCTCTCTGGCTGTGTTTCTCTCTGTCAAATAAATAAAAATCTTTAAGAAAAAAAAAAAAGAAAGAAAGGCTAACAATACAAACCAGCTCATGAGTGGTACAAGGAAGTATTATAAATTTGGTAAGGAGTAGAAATGTGTATACTGGAAAAAACTCTACAAAGAAGGTAAAGGTTTGGTTACATCTTGAAAATTAGGCATGAATTAGGGCATGGAGGTACACAGAATGAGATTAGATTACAGTAACTTTGGACTTCCAGGTGGTAACAAGTCACTTCAAGTCTTTGCTGCTCATTTACCCCACAGGTGATTCCCAAGAATCTACACGTGCCAGACCCTGTGCTTTAAGCGGGGGACTAGTCACACAGGACAGAGTTCCTGCCCCAGGACAGTCTTCCGAACAGGACTGCTCTAAGTCAATGTGCTCTTCCAGGAGCCGTCAGAGGGGCACAGCCAGAACTCTACTCAGAAGGAAAGTGACACGCCAACAAAATGAAGTGGCTTGTTCAAGGTCACAGGCAAGGGGCTAGACTCTCCTTGGAGCGCATGACCAAGCTGGAAGAGAAACACGGCACGGACAGTAGCACCCCTGCTTGCAGAGAGGTACAGCGAAATTCCAGACTGTAAGTATTTGAATGCCAAATAAGAGAGCCGCAAGAGTCAGACACAAAGCTACTCTCAAGCCCTGCTACAGCGGGCATGGCTCTCATCTGCCACTATGGTCTCCAACGGTTTCAGATTTGCAGCTTACACTTATCAGAATTCAAGTCTATGATGGCAGAATGTAAAGAAGGCAACAAGGGGGGGAAAGCATTCTGAGGGACAGAAATCAGTGAAGAAGGACGAATGTGAACAAACAACGGCAGCAGAACACTGAAAAGTCATCAGGCCATCGTGTTATAATAAAACGTGGGACTGGCTCCGAATCATCGTGCAAAGAAATCATAATTCCCAAGTAAAGCAAGCAGAGCAGGATAATTGTGATGTTGCAGGGTAGGGTTCTGGAATAGGACAGAACAACTGGCAAGCCGCTGGGCCACATTTCAGACGGATTTTAGAGGCAGAAGTAAAAGCGAATCCTTTCAGAACGATAAATATAAAAACAAGTTTTCTAGTTCTACAACCTAAAATGTCTTTCATTACAGTAAAAATTTGGCCTCTTAGAAATCCAGACAGTTCTCCATGCTTATTAAAATCCGAATGGAAAACCCAACTTTCAAGAATCTTATCTTTTCATTCAGATTAAATTTTACAAATCAGGGGCAGCACCTGAGTGGCTCAGTAGGTTAAGCATCCGACTCTTGACCTCAGCTCTGGTCCTGATCTCAGGGTCGTGAGATCAAGCCCTGCATCAGGCTTTGCACTCAGCATAGAGTCTGCTTAAGACCCCCTCTCCCTCTCCTTCTGCCCCATCCCCCATGCACCCTCACACACTCTCTCAAATAAATAAAAATAAGTCTTAAGAAAAAAAAAAATCCACTTCTGGATTTAAATCTGCTAGAAAAGTATCCGAGAATAAATGAAAAATGGAATCTATTTAAATTTTTCATTTTACACAGCATAGCATCTCCAAAAAATTAACAACCCATTCTTCTTAAAACACAACATCTAATACCCAAGCCTCCCCAAATCACTTTTACATTCTTCTAATGAGGGGGGCCTCAACCAGAAGAGTTTGCCCACCCCCTCCCCGGGGCACATTTGTCAGAAGCCATTTTTGGTCGTCACAGTTAGGGGATAGGAGAGCAACTCACATCTCATGAATTCCCAAACATCCTAAAATGCACCAGGTAACCCCCCACACCAGAGAATTATTTGGCCAAAATATTAACAGTGCCAGGATGAGAAACCTGGATCTAATATAATGCTAACCCCATTCAGTACAAACCTTTTGTGAGCTCTGGTGGGATTATAATTTTTTTTTTTTAAGATTTTATTTATTTGACAGAGAGAGATCACAAGTAGGCAGAGAGGCAGGCAGAGAGAGAGGAGGAAGTAGGCTCCCCGCCGAGTAGAGAGCCAGATGCAGCCTCGATCCCAGGACCCTGAGATCATGCCCTGAGCCGAAGGCAGGGCCTTAACCCACTGAGCCCTCCAGGCGCCCTTTGGTGGGATTATGTCATACTATGGTATGACAAAAATTCTTACCAATGTAGCTCTGAACAGTCATCTTGGTTGTTCAAAATATATCACTGTTTTTTTATGACATGTGATTTACCATGAATCCCTGGTGTATCAGAAAAACTTATGTACCATTTAGTGAGAAACTTTAAGAATTTAAGTAGCAGGGGCACCTGGGGCATCGAGGTGGCTCAGTCGGCTGGCACTGGACTCTGGATTTTCTGCTCAGGCTGTGATCACCCAGTGGTTCTGGGATCAAGCCTCGCATTGGGCTCCATGCCCCATGGAGTCAGCTGGGCTATTTCTCCCTCCGCCCCCTCTGCCAAATCCCCTCAGCTCACACAAGCGCCTATGCACACACTCTCTAAATAAAATAAATAAATCTCAAAAGGTGCCCGGGTGGCTCAGTTGGTTAAATGTCTGACTCTTGAACCAGCTGGGTGTTTCCTGATCTCTGGGTTGTGGGATCAAGCTCTGGGATGGGCTCCACACTCAGCAAGGAGTCCCTCTTCTCTCTGTCTCCATTCTGGCCCTCTCCCCCTCTAAAATAAAAATAAATAAATTTTCCTAAAAAGAATTTAAATAGGGGGCACCTGGGTGGCTCAGTTGGTTAAGCGACTGCCTTCGGCTCAGGTCATGATCCCGGAGACCCGGGATCGAGTCCCACATCGGGCTCCCTGCTCGGCGGGAGGCCTGCTTCTCCCTCTCTCACTCCCCCTGCTTGTGTTCCTTCTCTGGCTGTGTTTCTCTCTGTCAAATAAATAAAATCTTAAAAAAAAAAAAAAGACTGTAAACCGGGCGCCTGGGGGGCTCAGTTGGTTAGTGCCCACCTTTGGCTCAGGTCATGATCGCGGGGTCCTGGGATCAAGCCCCGCATTAGGCTCCCTGGCTACTTCTCCCTCTCCTGCTCTCCCTGCTTGTGCTCTGTCAAATAAATAAATAAAAACTTAAAAAAAAAAAAGAACTTAAATAGCAAATCCTAATTTTTATTTCCTATTTTCCTGGTTTTGAAGATATAAATACGCAAAATAGGCAATATCCTTTAAAACACAGCTGACTAGTGACCAAATATCACACATGAAGTTGGAACATAGCCATTCTGTAAATTCTGATTTCAGACACATCTCTAGTAGTTTTAGCTTATCATCACTTTGGGATTTTCTTTTTCTTTCTTTTTTTTTTTTTGCATCACCATACACAATAGTTTGAAAACTTAGTTCTTAATTTTATTGGCAAGGACAATCAGGTTCTTTGCTCCACAACTGCACGCATTCTCAGTTTTAGGTTAATAAACACCAATTAGAATGATTGAGCCGATATCGTTTTTTCATTTCTATATTCTGTTTCCTTCCAATCACCTCTGAACACCTGCCTTTAGCAAACAACCACTCACAAAAACCACTCTGTCAGTTTTGGTGCATAAATATCCTACAAAATGAAAGAATACAATCATGTACCCTTTCAGCAAATTGAAATGGTTTCACACTGAAACCGTCCTTGCGAAGTCCTTCCTGCTGAACGGCTAGCTGGATGATATCACTATTTCTTACCCGCTCCTCAAAAATCCATGGTGCACGTGTAAGTTCTTCACTCTGAGAAGATTCATCTTCTTGTCATCTAAAGACCACACAGTCTGGGAGCTGGCTCGCAGTCAACCCTCCCACCGCCACCCCGGGCTAGCCTGCTGCTGCCTGCTGGACTGCATTTGTCTACCAGCTTCTCTGACAGCTGTGAGGGGTCTTCCTCTGTTTTTTCTTCTCTTTGCCATTACAGGAGGCAAAAAAATGAAGGATTACCAAATATGTTCCCTGAAAGCTTAAAAAGTCATAAAAATAGCATAAAAAATGGCCATACACCTTTTACTCAGATTCCCCAGTCGCTTATGTCTTACAGGTTGTTTAAGATGGTGTCTTCCGACCTCTTGGGCACAGTCACGGAAGAGGCTGTAATGCTTTAGGCAAAGCCGTGAGGAAACTAAAGTGTAAAGTGTTGATTTATTTTACTGCTGCATTATCTTTCTAGGCAAAGCCATCATTCTTCCCTTTTCTTACTGTTCTAGTCTTTTTGAGCATCATAGGGGATAACTGATGGGCGATGATGGAATGATTCCTAGAATGATGAAATTCCAAAATTCTTCAAGTTCTAGGGAAATTAAGATCCCATGATATAGGGACACCTGGGTGGCTTAGTTAGTTAAACGTCTGCCTTCAACTTGGGTTGTGATCCTGAGATCCTGGAATTGAGTCCGTGTTGGGCGCCCTGCTCAGTGGGGAGCCTGCTTCTCCCTCTGCTGTTCTCCCTGCTTGTGCTCTCTGACAATTACACTCAAAAAAAAAAAAAAAAAAATCCCCATAATATAGTTCAGATGCATAAGTGGTACTAGCTAAAATGAGTTTATCTCATTAAAATGAAATTAAGTAAATTCCCTCTTTGGTATAAAGCAGACTGTGAGCATAAACAGCAGAAGATAAGCCCACGACGGCTATCAAGAAAGCGTTGTAGATAGGACTCGAGGGGTGCTTGCGTGGCTCAGGCTCAGTTAAGCAGCCAACTCTTAATTTTGGCTCAGGTCAGGATCGCAGGGTCATGAGATCAAGCCCCACGTCGGGCTCCGTGCTGAGTGTGGACGCTGCTTACAGTTCTCTCTCTTGTCCTCTCCCTTTGCCCCTCCCTCCCCACCTTGAACGCACTTGCTCCCTCTTGGAAAAGAGGACTTGGGCCAGTTAACGGGATAGGGAGATGTGTCACTTAACCCCATCCTGTATTCACCCCATTAGCTGTATGTCTGCTCCCACACAGGCCTGGGCATGTATGTCTCTAACCAGCTTTGTACCCTCCGCTGTGCGTGGCATACAGTCTTGTCTATGGCAGAATTCAAATCACTCACTCATTCGTGCATATCTGATCTTCTAATGTTCACTGAGCATATACTGTGCGGCAGGCGTTCTCCTAGGAGCGGGGAAAGAGCAGTAAACCCAACAAAAGGGGCCTCCTCCACGACGTTTACATGACGAGGGAGAAAAGGACAGTACACAAAGTGTTCCGAACACTAGACAGGGACAAGCACTAAGAAGAAAAAGAGAAGGGTTTTTTTTATAAGAGTGACCAAGGAATACCTCACTGGTAAGGTAACTTTTGGGTAAAAGAAGTAGAGAGCTAACCACGTGGAAATCAGTGACGAAGAATTACAAGCAGAAGGAAAAAGAAATGCAAAGACCCTGATGCATATATGTGCTTAATATTTTCCAAGAACAGCAAAAAGTTTAAATTACTGGAACAGAAGGGAGGAAAGACAGATAGAAAATGAAGTCAGAGAGGTACCCAGCGGGGTTTGGGGTGGTAGGTAAGGAACATACCATGTTTGTTCTCAGGTCATAACGAGGATTCCAGCTTAATGATCAGACTGACATGGAAAGCCACTGGTGGGTTTCGAGCAGGAAAGTGCCAGGGTCTGAGTTAGGTTTTCAAAGACTCACTTGGACTGCTGTGCTAAGAGCAGCCCCAAAAGGGGCTGAATACCAAAGCAGAGGAACAGTTCAGGTAACTGAAATAATCCAAGCTAGAGATGGCACTTGTATTCACTGCTGTAGTTGGGAGTGGAGGGGCAGGGTGGTGGTGGCGGCAGCGCTCGCATTAAGTCATCGAATTCTCGGTAGTATTTTGAATACAGAGCAAACAGGATTTGCTGAAGATCAAATATAAAAAAGACAGAAAAAAAGAAGTCAAAATTCCTGTTAAATATCCAAGAGGAAATACGAAGTGGGCCCTGGGTCGTGTTCGTCTATAGCACAGGGGAGAGGTCCCCAGCGAGAGAAAGTTGGAAGTTATCAGCATTGCTTGGATTTTAGAAAGCTGATAAGAGTATACAAAGTAACTCTCCTTAATTAAGCACGTTCACATTTCTGCACCAAGGGAGACAGCCTACACCAGCGTGGTGACCCTCCATCAGCTGCGGAACCAGACCTACCAAAAACCAACAAGAATTCTGTGCTCCAGAGCTGCAGATCGGGGACCACAGACCTGGACGGCCTTCATCAGCCGCGGGGCTGCAGGGCCAGCCTCGTCAGCAGGACTGAGGAAGCGCCCACGGCCAGGGTGCGCTAAGTACAAACAGCACGCCCAACACAGGACAGAGAGGTGGTGAGTGGTACAACAACGAAAGGGAAGGGGAAAAAAGAGAGAGAGATGCCTTCGAAACTGCTACTTATAAATGCTTAACTCTGAAACCATTTGCAACTAAGCAGATGTAGCCTCTAGTTAACAAACTTTAAAATGCAATTTGAGTTCCCTTTGTATACTTTTTATCACCTATCATGTGCCGATATTGTCCTAGGCACGGGGCGATCACAAAGATTGAGTCCTAGTCTAGACGGACTAAGTTAGTGGTGCAGCTCTTGCTGAGGAAAACCAAATGTATAAGGACGAAAACCTCTATACGTCTGATTACATTTGACAACAAATCTCACTTGGCATGTCTTTTGGAAAAAAAAATCTAAAAAGAAAACTACATAATTAAAGGAAACCAAGGTTTTCCAGTATTTTTAATATGTTGTTAAAAGACAAGATAGATAATCGTCTAAATACAATCAAAATTTATATTTAGGTGTGCCTGGGTGGCTCAGTTGGTTATGCATGGGACTCTTTGATCTCGGCTCAGGTCATGATCTCAGGGTCACAGGATCAAGCCCCACATTGGGCTCTGCGCTGAGCAGAGTCTGCTTGTCCCTCTCCCTGGGCTTCTCCCAAAATAAAATTAGAAAAAAAAAAAAAAAAGCCGCAGGGGGCGCCTGGGTGGCTCAGTCAGTCAAATCTCCAACTCTTGATCTCAGCTCGGGTCTTGATCTCCAGGTCATGAGTTCAGGCCCCAAGTCGGAGGGAGCCTACTTTAAAAAAAAAAAAAGGGCACAAACCCAAAATTCTTAAAATAGTTGTAAACAAGATAAGGCAATAATGGTGGAATACATATTATCCTGCTGGGTATACTGCTGGATAACCTTAACAAAGTATCCAGAATTATTTACTTGACCTGTAATCAGAAAAAGATCGAAGTCCCAAGATATTACTTCTACTACTCACTTACTGAAGTAGAAATAGGAAGACATGTGAAGGAAAAGAAGTATTAGGGAACAGTAGTTGGCCATTGGCCATATTAATGTATCTTGAGCTTGACATATGTGCAGCAGCAGTAACACATGTGCCAAGTCCCTAAGTTCTTCACTATGATTCTTTTTTTCTTTTTTTTAAGATTTTATGTATTTATTTGACAGAGAAACACAGCCAGAGAGGGAACACAAGCAGGGGGAGTGTGAGAGAGGGGGAGGGAGAGAGAGAGAGAGAGAGAGAGAGAGAGAAGGCGCCCCTTCACTATGATTCTTATTCTGAAACACATTCCAAAGCAGTAGAAACAATCAGGTCTGTAAACCGAAGAGGACAGGATTCACAAACTCTAGAAGAGACTACAATTCCTGTGCAAATTTCAACATAACGCCACTCTTTCTAACACCCCAAAGCGCTCTCTGGAGGTACTCTGAGATGCCTAAGGTCACTCTTTTAACAACCTGCTTCAACTGGATCTATGATTTCAGGATTCACCCTCCTGCTGCTCATTCAGGGTCGTCTCCTTCCCCATCCCAAAGGTGGGCTCTCTCCTCTGAACTCCTTTCAGTCTCTGTAGTGACTCTCCGGCACTCAATGTCCACTGATGTGTAGTAAAATCATCACATGTATATCTGCCTTTCCTTCTAAGAAAGTAAACTTTTCCAGGCAAAGTCTCTTCCTGTGTCGCCCAGGGCAACTTAAAAAGGTGGTCAAGAGGGCGCCTGGGTGGCTCAGTTGGTTAAGCGACTGCCTTCGGCTCAGGTCATGATCCCGGAGACCTGGGATCGAGTCCCGCATCGGGCTCCCTGCTCGGCGGGAAGCCTGCTTCTCCCTCTCACTCCCCTTGCTTGTGTTCCCCCTGTCTCGCTGTGTTTCTCTCTGTCAAATAAATAAATAAAATCTTTTAAAAAAGAAAAAAATAATAAAAATAAATGGGTGTTGACCCAATTCCCCTTTAAAGCACACTGCTGGGCCCTCAAGGAATTAAACACAGATTCATCACTTCCTCCAGCAAGTCCAGCTCTGAGTATGTACCCAAAAGAACTGAAAACAGGTACCTGAAGAGTGTGTGTGTACATATATAAAGAATCGCAGCATTATTCACAATAGGCAAGAGGTGGAAACAATCCAAATGGCCAGAAGTGTGAATCAACAAAAGGTGATATATACATATAATGGAGTATTACTCGCCATTAAAAAGGGAAGGTAATTCTGACATGTGCTACAACATGGACGAATCCCTCAGGACATTATTCTAAGTGAAACAAGCCAGACACAAAAGGACAAGTACTGTAAGACTCCACTTAAATAAGATACCTAGAGCAGTCAAACTCACACCGACATAAAGTAGAATGGCTGTTGCTAAGAGCTGGGAGAGATTCAAAGGGCCCATTATCGGGGCACCTGGGCGGTTCAGTCACCTAAGCGATCAACTCTTGATTTCAGCTCAGGTCATGATATCAGGGTCCTGAAATCGAGCCCCACAAGGGGCTCTGCACCCTGGGAGTCTGCTTCCCTCTCCCTCCCTTCCCCTCCCTCCCCCTCTATCCCCTCACCTCATGCACACACTCATGAGCTAAAATGGGAAAAATGCTTGAAGCCATAATAGATCGATAGATAAAGGAGCTGTTGTTTGACGGGTACAGAGTTTCAGGTTGGGAAGATGAAGAAGGTTCTGGAGACGGACAGTTGCAATGGTCGCACAACAAAGCGAGTGGACTTAATGCCACTGAATTGTGCACTTCCAAACAGTCAACGGTCAATTCCGTTATAGATGTCTTACCCCAGCTGTGTGTAAAAGCGCGCTCTCACTGCCCACTACCCCCAGCGCCGACCAAGGGAAGCACAGGGTTAAGAGCAGGGACCCCAGCAGCGGAGCACCGGGGCTCGCGGCGGCCGCTCACCACAGCTCCAGCCTCCGTACCACTGCTTCCTTCTCTCAAACACGCGGACTTCACAGTACCCACTACACAGGGTCACAGGAAAGATTAAGCGGATTAATAAAGGTACAGTGCCTAACTCAGTGCCTGGGGCATAATAAGGGCTCAATAAATGAAAGTTCCTTCTGGGGTGTGTGGCTGGCACAGTCGGCCGAGCCTCCCACTCTGGCTTCCGGCTCAGGTCCTGACCTCAACCTCAGCTGGCACCCAGTCTGCTCGAGATCCTCTCTCCCCCCCTCTGCGCCTCCGGCTCATGTGCATGCTCTCTCTCTCTCTTTCTGCGATAAATCAGTAAATCTCTATTTTTTAGATTTTTTAAAAAATAAATCTTTAGGAAAAAATCAAAGTTATTTTTCAGTCGACAGAGGGTATAGTTTTAAAAAGCATGTTAAACGGGCACCTGGGTGGCTCAGCTGGTTAAGCGGCTGGCTCCCGACTGCAGGTCACGACATGATCTCACAGGCCTGGGATGGAGCCCCAGCACTGGGCTCTGGGCTCAGCGGGGAGTCTGCTTGAGGATCCTTTCTCTCCCTCTGTGCCTTCCCCCCACCCGCCTTGTGGGCACACACTCTCTCAAATCTTTTTTTAAAAAATAAAAAGCATGTTAACTATCATTTTTAGGAGAACCTACAGAAAGTAAACCTTAACAAATCTTAGTAGTATTACTCAGAAGGAGAAAGCCTTTTTATTTTTTTTTAAAGATTTTATTTGTCAGAGAGAGCGAGCAGCAGGCAGAGGGAGAAGCAGGCTCCCCCGCTGAACAAGGAGCTGGATGCGGAACCCGATTCCACAACTCTGGGATCAAACCCCGCATTCAACCCTGCTCGCGGGAAGCCTGCTTCTCCCTCTCCCACTCCCCCTGCTCCTGATCCCCTTCTCGCTGTTCTCTCTGTCAAATAAATAAATAAACAAATAAGGCACTTAACTAGATTACTGAATGACAGGGATATAATCTTTTACTTCTGACTAAAATTCGCAGCCATTAACATCTGCCTTAAAAAGATCTCCAAGGGCGCCTGGGTGGCTCAGTTGGTTGAGCGACTGCCTTCAGCTCAGGTCATGATCCCGAAGACCTGGGATCGAGTCCCACATCGGGCTCCCTGCTCGGCGGGAAGCCTGCTTCTCCTTCTCTCACTCCCCCTGCTTGTGTTCCCTCTCTGGCTGTGTTTCTCTCTGGCAAATAAATAAAATCTTAAAAAAAAAAACAACCATATTCATTATGGGGCGTCTGGGTGGCTCTTGTCAACTCGAGCCCCATGTCGGGTGTAAAGATTAAAAAAACAAAACAAAAAACCCTACAGGTCGGAGGGCAATGCTACGAAAGTCACCTACACAAAACTATGTTAGTCCTCGACTTCAACCTCTCTAACAAAACAGGGCAAAGCGCGGTCTTATAGAATATAAACAGAAATGGTCTACATGTGCTAACAGAATCACATACAACCAGAAGTTTCTCAAGAACACCTACAGCTACCTAAATCGCAACTTATTTTTTGTGAAATCAAGCTTATGTAGCAGAACCACCTGTATGTACAATGAAAGCATTCAACAATGCAAGAGCCAAATCTGAGTATTTCATTCAGTTCTTTCTTAAATCACTATCTCTAATAGCCACATCGTCTCAAACAGTAAACCGTAAATCCCGCCCTCCTCCTGTAAATCTCAGCCTAGCCAAAGGCTCCGCACTAAGAGTCACGGGAAGTCCCAGCGCACCGCCGCGGCCCCCGGACAGCGCGGGCCGCATCTCCAGCCTCCGCGGGCTCTCCAGCGAGGGGGCCCCGAGCTCGGGAAGGGGAAGCGGCGGTGGCCATGCTCCCACCCTCCCCAGCTCTGCGGCCCGGCACCTCCGCGGCCCCGAGCCGGCGGGAGCCCCTCCCAGCCCGCGGAGACGGCGGGCGGGGCCGACCCGGGCGCCGCGACTCCGGCCAGACCCGACAGCGGCTCCCCGAGCCCCGCCTCACGGGCCGAGGAGGCGGAAACCGGGGAGGGGAGGACGGCCCGGGGGAGTGGCAGCGCCGCTCCGTGCGGCCCCTCCGGCCAACCGGATCCCGGGAAGGCGGAGGAACGCACGCTTCAC
>PITA01005866.1:67612-100824 GCA_004023965.1 Spilogale gracilis
CCCGCCCCCTCCTCCACAACCGCACGCGCGCGCCGGCCCCGCCCCTGAGCGGCGGCGCAGAGCCCGCCCCCTCCGCGCGCACCGGGGCTACGCTCCCCCCCCCCCGCACGGAGAGCTACCCCGCTCCGCCCCCACCCCTCACACATCCACACACCGCCCGCCCGCTCTACGGGAAGCCGAGGAGGTCAGCCCCCCCAAATACACACCCTCGAGTCCAGCGCTACCCGCCGCCGGGCTCCCCGCCCCGACCCTGGCCCGGCGTGCTCTCACCGCAAAGCTGCCTCGGCCGCTCGTCTCTGCGTGTCCCTCTCGGCGTGAGCCTCGGGCTCAGCAGGGAGGCCCCGAGAACGGCGCAGGCACAGGCCCGCCGAAGCGGACTGGCAGCCTCCTCTCTGCTAGCGAAACGGTCACAGGCCCCGGTGCCCAGACTGGGAAGGAGGGAGGGAGGGAGGGAGGGAAACTCCGAGGGGGGAAGGGGAGGGGGGGAAAGATGGAGAAACCGTCTCCGCCGCCTCTACCGCTGCGGCCGCTTCTCTGTTACCCGGGAAATCCCGCCCACTCCCCCGGCCCGCCCCGCAGAGGGAAGACTCAACTTCGCTCCACCACAGGACGCATTATCCGCCCGTCAAAGGTTTAACCAATCGCTGTGCCCTGCCTGCCGGCTGCCCGCCCCTTCCCCCTCGGCCGGGAAGGGAGGGGGAGCCGCTCACCTCTTCCACGCCCCTATTGGCGGGGAGCTTCCCTAACTCAACCCCGCCTATTGGAGACGAATTGCAGGATCCCACCCCCACGCCGCAACACTATTGGAGGAAGCAGGGGACCTCTTCACATCTCATTGGAGGACTCCACATGCCCCGCCCCGTACGGTCTCAGCCACAGGCCCAACAAGTCGGCTCCCGCCCTCGCCGGTCATCGCATTGGAAGGCTACCCCTGGCTCTCTCGCCGCTCGAGGAAGGTAAGTAACCGATGGGGGTAAAAATGTCCGTAAGTGAGACAGGCCCCACCCCCAGCCACCCGATTGGATAGCTTGGCGCCGGTAGCAGCCTCCATTGGCCAGAACGCCCGTCTAGAAAGGACCCGACTCCGCCCCGCGCAAGGAGGCTGAACCTTAGCAGTCCTTTTGTGGAATGTTTACACTAGAGACTGAAGTGCAGAGAGTTCCAGGACCCGAAACAGGAGGGGGCGCGGAGCTCAGCAGCTGAGATCCGAAGCCCTGGGAGTTGAAAGGGAGAAGCAGCAGCACCATCACCGTGGAGGACCCCTTACAAGGAAAAATTTAAAAAGAAAAAGAACCTCATCCTATCCACTTCTCCCTACAATTTACATTTCCGCACCTTGCCCTCTTGTAAACACAAATATCCGGAGCAGCCGGATCCGTAAGCTCCTTTCAGTACGTACAGAATTAAGAGCTGGAGACCAAAGCCGAAAAATATCCCCAGCGGTTGCCAGCGCGCAGCTAGGGGTAGGCTGCACGTTTCCAACACCGACAATCCCTAAACTTGAGTAGGCAGTCCTAAGAGGGCGGAGATAACCGAAATGAAGGCAGGGCCCTAACAGCCACCGCCCTGGCAAGCCTCCGGAAGGCGGAGCGTGAGGTGTACGGCGTTTGCGATCTCCGGCGTAGATCGGGAGGCACACTCGCACTCGAACTGAATCGGGAAATCAAACAGGCCACGGTATAAATGAACCTTCACCCCACGCTTCATACAATGAATAAAAATTCCACAGTTGATGACAAAAGATAAGAATGGCTGTTCACCTACTGCTTTGGCCCGCAAGTGTTAATGGCAGTCCCTAGGCCTTCTCATTGTAGGTTACAGTGCTTCAAGCACACAAAGTGCTTGCAGTGCCCCAGATGGGGCGGGGAACGGACGCTGGCCCAGCTTTGGGGGGCGCTCGAGGAGCGCCAGGAAAGGAGGGGGCGGGACTAGAATTTTCCCGCTCTCCAGCAAAAAGGCTACTCCCCCAGAGCCGTGTCAGTGCCCAAGTGGCAGGCCCCTGGGAACCCGCTCCCAGGTCCTATCTTGTCCTCCCTCCGCAATCCAGCGGAGACCACAAGGAAACCAGCGCTGGCAACAGGTGGGCCTGCCTCCGAGGATGGCTCCCAGCCGCAAGGACAGAGCGGTGAACTGTGAACTCCACGAACAGCTAACAGATGAGAGCCAAGCCCTGCCCAAGGACGGAGCTCTCAAAATAAGTCACACCAACGAAAGCGACCCTCAGTCAAACCCCTCCGAGGCTAGGAAGAAGCGTCACTTATGCAGAACTTACCGAGGGTACCTTTCCCTCTGGGCCGCCCCCTGCTCCCTACACTGGGTGCCACACGACGCTCCACCTGGACGTCAAGAACCACTTCAAATCCAAGCAGGACTGGGCCGCCCCCGACTTCTCTGCCAAGAGGGAGTGAACCACCCCGGGCCTTGCCTAAGACACCCAGGCCAAGCCTGGGTCGCTCAGAGTTTTAGATAAAGCCACCTAAGGACAAGCTGCCAGCGACAGCAGTGTTCTCAAGCTTAAAATCAGAGCCATCTCCGGGAAGTCAAGAGGCGCGGGAATAGCCAGGCCACAGGGTCAGAACCTTAGTACTTGGCCCCAAAGGCCAGATCCCACCCCTCCTCCCCACCCGTGCAGAACCCCTGGAGCAGAGGCCCCCCAAGATCCACTCGTGCCGTTAACCCCCAACTTCATCGCAAAGCTACCAGATCGTAAGCCTTAGAGGAATCATGGTGTGCCTTTCAGCTCCATTCACCCCCCGCCCCCCCGCCAAGGACTCCAAACCCGGGACTTCCGGGCGGGAGGACAGTTGGAAGGAGCAAGGCGGGACTCACACATGTGCGGAGCGCGCACGCAGGCTAGGGGAGGGGACGGAGTACACGGGGTGGACTTCCCCCTCCGAGCTCGCCCGGGCGCGGGGGCGGTGACTATCCGTCTCACCAATCAGGAGCCGGGGCGGGACCTTGCGCCTCACGTAAGCCGCAGGAATCCTCCCTCCGCCCTTCACGGAAAAAAAATCCTAGCAACTTAAACTCCAGCCCGGCCTCCGATAGGCGGAGCTCGAGAGAATGTCATCCAGTCGAAAACCGAGAAGGAAAAAAGGGAGTCTCGGCCAGCCAGTGGAAGACAAGAGAAGGCGGGCCGTCTGGAGGAGCCCGGGGCGGGTGGGAGAGAGAGGGAGAGGCCCCGCCCCTGAGCTCCCCTCCGGGCGCGTTGCACAAGCGGCCGCGGGAGTAGGTAGTAAACAGGCTAGGCCGGGCAGTGGAGGCAGGGGCAGCCCGGCACTCCGCGGGCCCGGCGCCTCCTCTCCCCGCACCGCCCCCCCGGCCCCGGCGGTTGGCGCCCGCGCCCCGCCTCCCAGCCGGCGGCCGCCATCCCGGCTGACAGGCGCGCCCCCCGCGCCCCTCCCCGCCCGCTGATGCATTTCCTTTTCCCGATGCCGAGCGTGGAGACTGTTTTCCCAGTTTCCGACCTTCACTGCCCCTTTCAGGCCACCCCCTCGCGGGCGCGCTCACACGCCCGCGCGCCCGCCCCCGCCCCGGAGCCGGCGAGCCGCGCGGCCGGGGGAGGGGAAGGCGGCCGCGCAGGGGTGGGCGGGGATCAGCTGGGGCCGCCGCCGCCGCGAGTTCGCGGAGCCCTCCCGCAGCCCGGCCGAGCTCCGGCGCCGAAGGCCGGCTCCACTGCTACGGCCGGCAGCTCGGGGGACGCGGGCGCGGGCGCCGGGGGCTCCTTCCGGAGGCCTCCCCGGGTCCGGCATCGCCCCCGCCCCCAGAGTCCGTAACCACCGCGGCCCCCGGCGCCCGCGCCGCCCCGCATCGCGCCCGCCACCCCCTCCGCCAAGTTTGCTGCCCGAAACAAAACCCTCCGGCCGGCTGCCGCCCTCGCCCGCACGCCGAGCGGGGAAAGCCGCGGGCTGCGGCGGGCTCGCCAACTCCAGCTCCACCAACTCCGGGCGCCGCGGGCTCAGGCCGCCGCCCCCTGCCGAGCCCGCGCGCCGCAGCCCGGGCCCGGTTCCAGTCGGCGTACGGAACACCCCTGTTCCCTTCTTTACAATCGTGTTCTGACGGCATTCCCGGAGCCGGGGGGAGGGGGTCTCCCCGGCCCGCCCCTTCCCCGTCCGCCGCCGCCACCTACCGAAGCCCACCGCTCGGGGGGATACACTAGGCAGCACGGCGGGCGCCGCGGCGACCCCGGCCGGGCCGACCCCCTCCCCACGAGTCCGGCGGGGCTCGGAAACACACACACTGGCGGGCGGGCGGCGCCAAGAGCGCTCCTTCCTGGCCTGCCCCGCGCCTCCCTCGGCCGCCGGCTGCGAGCCCCCCCGAGCTCCGGGCCCGGGCCCGCGGCGCCCGCACCGTGGCGGGCCGGCCGAGCCACGGGCCGCCGAGCTGGCCCCCCAAACGCCCGAGATTGGGGAGACCAAATTAAAAGCAGCTGTTTAACATACCTTCCGAGCCAGGCGAGGAGTCCTGAATGGGGGGGAACGCCCCCCGCAGGCCATTGGCTCCCGGCGCCCGCGTCACTCAGCCCGGGCCCGCCCCCGGCCTCGCTCCACCTCTCCCCCCTCCCTCCAGAAAACGTTAAATAAATCAATTCAACCGGCGGCGAGTGGGTAGCGCCTCCAGGGCAGAGGCCCCTCTCTCTCCAGGACCGCCCCCTCGAGTTTCCTGAGACCCTTGGACTGGAAGGAGACCTGGGACTCCGAGATCTGCTGGGTGGGCTCGGAGGAGGAGCCAGCGGGGCTACCGGCCCCACTTCCTTGGCACTCACGCCCCATTTGGAGCTGGGTAGGGGACGCTGGTAGGGACATCCTAGCGACTGGGTGGAATAGCCCGACTCCCCAGGCCCTGTAACCTCGTCGTGTCCGGCCCATTCTGTTAGGCGGCTACCTAAAGGAGTTCTGTAAGCGGCAAGTCCCGCGTTCAGGCAACAGGCACCTACCGTGGGTGAGGCAGACACATTCATACCGCACCCGCTCCTGAGTGCGATTACAGAAGCTGGATGAGATGCTCTCCCGGTACCCCTCAAGGGCTGCAGACCTACCCGAGTTGATGCTACAGCAGAAATGTCTATATAAATAAGCATAGGAGCTCAGAGCAAGGAGATTCTTCCTAGTTGAGGAAAACTGGAAAAGTCTGCGTGGAGGAAAAGGCTGGCACTCAAGTAGGGTCTTTATGCTTTCATCAGGCAGAAATGAAGGGGGCAAGTCATTTCTAGCCAAGGGCACAAAGGGGTAAGGGCCTTCAAGGGTAGCTATAGTGATGAAAATCAGGGCTGGAAAGACGCAACCAAACAGCTGACGACTTTGATACCCGGTTAAAATTCTTAGACTTGCACAACACGTGCTGACAGCGCAGTCACGGACTACAGGCTCAGAACTATGGTTTAAGATGCTCAACATGCCCGTAGCGGGACTGGTTCTGAGAACGGCTGAGGGAGGAGTGCCCACAGGCCGCAAGGCGAGGCGCAAAGGCTACTGCAGTACTGGCTTTGGAGACAACAAAGATACACCCTCTGGTGAGGGGTACATGGTGGAACCAAGGGAAAATCCATTTTCTCTCTCCCAGCCACCTAATCCAAAAAGCCTTGCCTGCCGTCAGTAGCTCTCAGGTCAAACACTGACTCAGATCCTTTCCCTGAATCACTTGCTGTGTTTGCCCTAACTTTTAGCCAGAAGTTGGAAGACGCTGCCCTGCATCCTTGTGCCCGGCAGAGCTGAGCCTGGGGCCAGAGCACCCGGAGTGAACAAGAAAGACGTGTGGACTGTGATATCCAGGAAAGGAGCACGTGTGGCGATGGAGGTTGTGCAGACGGTGAAGGGCTTTAGAGTCCTGTGGGCAGAGTGAGGCCTGATGCTAGTTAGGCTGTCCCAACAGTTCAGGTGAGATGTAATGAGACTTGACCAGAGCGCTGGCAACGGGAAGCAGAAAGAATTAAAAAGGAGACTTTTGTTTGAGAAAGACTGAAGGGGCCTGGGTGCCTAATTCAGTTTGGGTGATGGAGGGAAGAAGGAGTCTGTGGCCCAGTATGTAGAGGTGGTGGAATTCAAGGGTAGTGGTTGGATCTGGGTGCTAGACTTAACCCGGCCAGTGATATATTTTCAGGCAAGTACTTCTTCCCCTGGGCCTATTTCCCGCCTATGAAATAGGGGTGGAAATTGGAGTAGGGAGATGGGCTCTAAGGACCTTCCCTCACTCGAGACCCATAGGGAAGGGGGTTTTCTAATGCGGGGGAAGCTTGCCATTAAGGAGCGAGGACAGGTTGGAAGAAACATGGATTTGGAAAGGGCGGTGGGTCATCTCATGTGAAGCGGGGACTCGAATTGGGAGTTAGCTTGGTTGATGGAAACAGTGAAGGAGAGGGTGTACAGGAGGAAGGCCAGGAGATGTGGGCCCTGTAGTCAGTGCGAGGCCCAGCACCTAGCGGGGCCATGGAGGCTAAGGTTCATTCTCATTCTGACGCGGGCTCTGTAGGGTGAGAACTGAGTTTTTCTAATTCAGAGCAGAGATCCCCTGGTGTCTGGGGCCCCATCTCAGATTTCTATTCTATTTCCCAAGAGGCTCTGCTCTAAATGAAGGCGCAGCCGATTCTGCGTGAATATGAGACGAGGCATAGTAGTAGACCAGAAAGAACAGTCTGGAGGCTGACTCCCATGATGAGTCTCTTCTTATCCATGGATCAGCTTCCTGTCTTGTACGAGAGTGTAGCAGCCCTTTATAGAAGGACAAATGTGACAATTAAATGAGGGTTCATACCCCTAGTGAAGCTCTAAGCTTCTGTGGGGGCCAAAGGCCCGAACACTTGGCTGTAAGTCTAGAGTGGTATACTGCCGACGACGTTATGGAACGTTTGCCGCCGGAATAGTTACGCCCACTCAGAGAACCAGATTTGGCTGACACTCCCTACCCGCCGAAGGGCACCAGCCTGGTGGCAATCCCGTCCCGAACGGTGCTCCCTGGACAGAACTCCTCGAGGACAGCCACTCCAATTCACCTCTGAGCACCCTGTGCCCACAGCAGTCCGGGACAGGGGGCACCGTGGAAGGGGTCCGGGGTTACTGTTTCTGACTCAGTACCCTGATGCCCGCATAGGAGTCCCAGGCTCTTCGAGGAACTCTTTGTTTCTGCCTGCCCTGGTTACCCTGCAGCCTACCCCTCCCCTCCTCTATGAGGACAAAACAGTGCATGCCTACTGGTGAGGGCCTTCCTTTGAGAAGTCACATTGGGAAGCCAGGTTCTGACTCCTAGGAGGCCACTTTTGTGTGAGTTAGGGATTATTATCCTAATTATGGTTGAGTAGACGGAGCAGTAGGGTCACTTGCCCAAGTCAAGTGTGTCTGGACCCAAAGCCTGAGACTGCCCACTCCCCCATGTGCTGTCTCTATGCACACTAGGGCCCACGATCCAGTTGGAACTGGTGGAGAAAAACAGCCTCCCTCCTGCCTCACCCCCGTTACCAGCCTAATTCCAAGGGCAGTTTGTCCTCGGATAGTTCTCAATGATTTCAGGCCCTTTCCAAAAACATGATATTCAAAGAGGCAAGATATTTCTCCCAACCACATACATGCACGCATCCTAACCTCACACCATCACTTGAACTGCCACACCTACCGACACCCTGGCTCACAGGCCTCGTGCGAGCGCAGGCACCCTCATTCACAGACAGAACTCATTTAGGTCTTTAGGGTGCTTATCATAGGTGGGGATTGGGACGTTGAGGGCCTGTACCCTGACAGAAACTCTGCCGTCTATGATAGACCACTGCCAGTTTGGGACTGTCCAGGTGAGGGGCATCTGCGGCGTGCCCTCCGCTCCCAGTCCTGACGGCCCTACAGGTTCAAGGGGAAGGGCTCCAACTATTGGTCAGGATCCCAGTTTAGTCACCTCCTAGCTGGCTGTCTTTGCAAGTTACTGATCTTCTCAATTTCCTTTATCTCTCAACTAAGAGTCAGAATACCTACTTCAGTGGGCTGTTTGCCTGCAGTGGCTGGCTAGCTCAGACTGTGCGGCACGTGACTCTTGATCTTGGGGTTGTGGGTTCGAGCTTTGCATTGGGCACAGAGATTACTAAAAAAAAAAAAAAGTGTGCTTAGCTTTTAGGCAGGGCTGCACAGACCTTTTTCCCCTTTATCTCCTCACCATTCACTCCCATCCTGGCCTTTTACATGCAAAGTCCCTGGCGTGGAGGTCTGAGAGACGGGCCCAGGACTGGCCTAAAGACCCAACAACCCCACTGTATGAAGAAGCAATTTCTCTGGCACCCAACAGCCTTAGCTTGTACATGCCCCATAGTCCTCATTTCTGGGTGGTTTGGAGGCTTGGAATTTCTTAGTGGTTTTTTTTAAAAAGACTTTATTTATTTATTTATTTATTTGACAGAGAGAGAGAGAGAGAGAGAGATCACAAGTAGGCAGAGAGGCAGGCAGAGAGAGGGGGGGAAGCAGGTTCCGTGCTAAAGAGAGCCCGATGTGGGGCTCGATCCCAGGACCCTGAGATCATGACCTGGGCCGAAGGAAGAGGCTTTAACGCACTGAGCCCCCCAGGCGCCCCGTTAGTGGGTTTTAAGATTGCTACTGACTGTGCTGAAATGTCTTCCCTTCACTGAGCATTAATAAAAAATAAGTATAACAATACGTTCCCCAGTTTACCTGGCTTTACATTTTCAAACTGTTTTCTTGTGTACGTTTGCTCGGTGACTTTTTGTTTTGTTTTGTCTTTAAGCAGCAGTTCCCTTTGTCCGATTGCAGCCTTATTCAGAGCCCCGACGGAAGAGATGAATGTGGGCCTTGCTGGGCTGGAGGCCACCGAGCATTGCAGTCTCTACTCCTTCAGCCTCCATTCATACCACCTCCCTCTCAGCCCCTTCCCTGAGACCAACAGTGAACCAATTTCAGAATCCTATTCATTCACCCTAACTGCTCCCTTCCGCGGACCAGCCTGGGAGAACAGAGGCAGCCCATATCCTCTGTTACTTGTCAGAATCATTCACAGGTTTTTATTCTCTCCTTCACATTGTCTCTCCCCTCTTCTTGCCCTCCTTCTGCCATCACCTACTTCTAAGACCTCCAGCTTTTATCTAAACTAAGCCCCCAGTTGCTGTGTCCAGCCTCACTATTTGTCCTGAATGTCAGACTCCACACATCCGCTGGCTGCTAGGCTACCATACGGGAATCATTCCCGGTCAGGGAAGCAAAGGGGACCCACAGGATGAAATGACTGACCCAGACTCAGCTGAGCATCTGGCCGGTTGTGAGGCTTTAGATGACTGCATTAGCTTAGAGAAGGAGCCAGCTCCTGCCGTGGGGGCAGGGGTGTAAGGCGGGGAGCACGGAGCTGGGAGGGGCACCCGGCATATTTGGACTACCTTCTGTCTACATCTCACTGTCTTGCTTTCCTACTGATCATCGCCATCTGAGTGCTCACAACCATCAGGAACATACTGCCCTGAACAGTTGAAAAGGGACTCCTGCGCCGCATCTCCATCCAGCACGTTTAGCTAGGATTCTGGTGTAGCTAGCCATGTCCACCTCGGCCTCGGCTGAAGAAACATGGGCACTTAAGAGTGCAGAGATGCCATCACACCTTCAGAGAAGCTGAATCACTGTCGTGCACCTACAACTAATGTAACATCATGTGTCTGCCACACACAAATGAAAAACAAAACAACTGCAGCATGCCAGATTAACTTGGGTAGATTTCTATAAAAGTGATGGTTAAGTGGTGGAGGGAGAATGAGAGTGCGAGCCTCCCTTTTGTAGTGAAGCCCCAGTCTTGTGGTGGTCAGTTAAGAGCAGCAATTCTTAACACTTGATATGCGCAGCTGTTTGATGGTAACTACACAGCAGATGCCTCCCAAGAGAAAACCTGTTTCCCTTCCTAGTGGGAGCTTTGGCTCCTGCCCTTGTAAGAGGACGGTGGTGTGTGGGTAGTGACCAAGGCCTGAGGCAGATCTAAGGACCTCAGCGGGGAACTCGGGGACCTTGGTTGGTTCATTCCGGGACTCTGACTTGCCGTGTCAGCGCCACATGGGGCAGCACAGAGAGCCTTAAAGGCCTCAGCCTTGCCTGGGGATTACAGAAGAGACTTGACCTGCTTTCCAAGTTGTGGGCCAAGTGGGATGGGACCTAAGACAATACAGGGAAGTGGCAGTCGCTTGAAAGAAGAGACTTTGAAAACAAGGTTAAAACTAGGGATTGGAGTGAGAGCTGACCCGACCAGAGAAGGGCCTCCTGGTTCCTACAGGAGCTCTCACTGTCCGTCAAAGAGCTAGAGAAGGGCCTCCTGGTTCCTACAGGAGCTCTCACTGTCCGTCAAAGAGCTAGAGAAGGGCCTCCTGGTTCCTACAGGAGCTCTCACTGTCCGTCAAAGAGCTAGAGAAGGGCCTCCTGGTTCCTACAGGAGCTCTCACTGTCCCTCAAAGAGCTAGAGAAGGGCCTCCTGGTTCCTACAGGAGCTCTCACTGTCCATCAAAGAGCTAGAGAAGGGCCTCCTGGTTCCTACAGGAGCTCTCACTGTCCGTCAAAGAGCTAGAGAAGGGCCTCCTGGTTCCTACAGCTCTCACTGTCCCTCAAAGAACTAGCCCCTTAGGAGTTGGAAAGCCTACGGTAGTATCATCTAATGTCGCCCCTTCCTTTACAAAAGCTGGGAGTTGGCTTGAGTTGAGTGATGAGACCTCTCAACTACCAAAGAGCTCAGTCACTCTTTCTTCCTGGCCCACCTCCCCCCAGGTCTCTGTGCGTTTCTGTATGCATGTCTGCTTTTAAGAGGAGTCTCATCTCCCCCAAGCTACAGAGCTAAATAGTCCAGTCTCCCGAGAACTGGTCCCAATCTGTCATCTACCTGCGTGTGGCGACATGGAGACCGACAAGGGTAGGCCTCCTCACTTCGGGTGTTAGGGCGCACTACCTCAGGAGCCCCACCCTCGCTCCCAGGGACAGGCGCGATGAAGGGACCAATGCTAGAGGCATTAAGTTAGATGAACAAATGGCACTCAAATGGGAAGGAGCCTGAGTTGGCCTACAATGCTCTCTCCCCCTGAACATTTTTTCTTTATCTTATGTTCTCAACTATACAGTCCAGCGTTTGGTAGTGGTTTCTCTTGCTGCATTCACCAAGCTCCTGCGTGAGAGCGAGCCTGACTGCCTGGAGAGATCTAGGCTCCTTCGCTGTCATCCCCTCTTTCCCTCTTTCAACACCTAGCACAGGTAGGCTCACATTTTGAGAAGTCACTCTTCACAATGGTAAAAGCTACAAGTAAACTACGGCAATAGGGGAAAGCTACTGATCCCTCACTCTCAGGTTTAGGAAACATCAATTTGCTCACCTTCCTCAGAGTCAGGAACACAAACTAAGAAAGTGCTTCTGGCCTGGCTCATCCTGTCCCTCCCTCGACCACCGACCAGGCAGAACCCAGGAATCCATGCTTTCACGGGGCTCTTACAGGTCATAACCTCACCGATCCTCGGAGGTGCGATGCATGTGTGACTTACAGAAGACAGTTCAGGCCAACTCCCCCAGATCTCTTATCATTAACCTGTTTCCTCCACGTCACCAAAGCCTCCAATTTCCCTGCTCACCTCCTATGCTTGTTGGCCCCCAACAGAACAGACTCGGCCAGGGAAAGGCTGGCCTAATCTTTTGTTCTACACTTCAGCTCTTGATTGAAGTGAGCTCGGAAAATCTGTTGGCAGATCAAGAGATGGGCCCTTAGAGGGAATCTGGTATAAGAGTTAAAGACAGGTGCTTTCCAGTCGGATGATCTGGGCTCTTGACTGGCTAATTAAATTTTCCTGTGTCTCAGTTTTGTTTTTCATCAATACCTACCTCAAAGGATTGTTTTGAGGGTGGTGAATAGTATCTAGAAAGCACTTTGAACAGCTTGTGGAACAGAATTAAGGACCCAGTAGACGTGAGCTATCACTTTATTAAAAAAAAAACAAGCCAATATTTGCACACTCTCCAGGCCAGAACTGCCCCGACCGGGCACGGTGTCACTGGCCATCGAGTCGCTGTGTGGGGTGGGGCGCGGCGCTGCACGGACAAAGCTTCTGGTGCTGTTCTGGGAGAGAGATGCAAATAAATGACCCAAGATCTTCCCACAAAGACCAGCATACCCCTACGTATGATGTTTCCTGGGAGAACGAGCCCTTTGGTACTCTGCAGACCTCGGGACCCTACACCAGGAGGTCCCACCTGGGAGCATCAGTCGTCACCTCTGTCACCAGGCAGCACGGGCTCAGGATCAACTGCCTGGAATTCAGCAACTGTTTATATTCTGAAGGAAAGCTAAAAAAATTCCTTCTGGTTTCCAAGGACAAAACACGATCTTGGTCTTTGGAAGAGAGCGACACAGTGAGGAGGCCGACCGCTCTGCGAGCAAACCAGCCTGCGCTGCAGTTCTAGGGCAAATCGCTGTAATCTTCGGGCCGTACCTCCCTCATCTATACAGAAGCAGAAGGAGGGAGTGAGCACTATAATCTCACTCTATTATTGTCGGGTTTGAATCCGGTAATGGGGGGGAAGCACCAAGCACCGAGATTGGCACCGGCAAGCATTCAACTGCTGGTTCTCTTTGCCTGCGCAGAGCCAGGGCCACGGCCTATGGATAAAGCAGATGGCTAGGAGAGCTGAGAGTCTCAGATGCCCAGGCCTTGCTTCCCTCCCTGCCGCCCCAGCCCTCCCACATCAGCTCCTGGATCCCCTTCTCACCTTCCCGGCCCAGACTACTACTAAATTGATGAAGCTAAAAGGGTTTGATCATGTCGGTATATTTATATGTAAATACAAAACTGTGTCGCTATAAGATATTGAATATGAACATTTACAATTATTTTCTAAATCTGACTCAATCCACTGATGTTAAATACAAAATGAAAAGATTGTAAAAATAAGAATATATACATTCAAAGAGCTTATTACAGTATAAAATTACTGAGGTCTGATCAGCTGCCAACCTCATGTAGGGAGGGAGAAGGTTTAGGGGTTTCTGGGATTTTCTTGGGGATGTGGAGTGCTGGGGCCTCTGGATCCCACCCCTGCACGTGAGGCTGGGCAGGCTGGGGGCAGACGGAGACAGGGGCCGAAGAGTGATTGCAGGCAACTGCCCCACCCAGCCAGGGCTTAGACTTTACTGACACAGAGCACACCCAGCCTGAGCCCAAGGGTCTGGCAGGACGCTAGGCAGGAGGAGAGGGGCATTTCAGTGGACAGGGCCAAGTTGCATAAAGAAAGGAACTTTCTAGCAAAATAAAAAGGGGCCCCAGTTCATTCTCCTAAGGAGGGATTCTCCTAGTTGTTCCCCCTCTCTTTCTAAGACTTCGTACCAACTGCTCTTGGCTCGGACTGCTCATCTTCACTCCCAGACCCCAAGCCCAAGGGACAGAGAGAGTAAAGAGGGGTCTGGAGTCACAGTGGAGGTCTAGTCCCCAAATTGGCAAAGTACACAGAGTAAAATCCTTAGATAAGGGCAATTCATGTTGGGTTAAACCAGTGTCAGCACAGATGAGAATTCTCTGCTCCAGTATCCTGGAAAGAAATACGTCATTACGTAAGAAGGCGGGCCTGTGGCAGGAGGAGGAGTGGATGTGTGTGTGTCCTCTTCCCCACTCTGCCATCCGGCAGACACGACCCCAGCCCCAGCTAGGCGGGGGAAGACAGAAGCAGAGTCCTGAACTGCAGCACGGAGCCCAGGAAAGTCTACAGAGGAGCATCTCTATGTGTATGTTTTTATAGATACGACCATATTATCACATACAATATATATTATATACACACATACATGTGGACCCATACACGTAAGGACGTGCACACGCGCGCACACACACACAGAAGGACAGAAGGACGGGGATGCACGCCCTAGGTATAAACGTGCTTGGCACTCAGGACGTGCTGTGGAGTATGTAACTTGGTCAAGCTCTCCGGGAAGGAAAGTGGATGCTCGCCACATCTCCCCATCAAATCCTAGCAAAGGGAAGGAACGGGAAAGAGACCTTGAGAAGGAGAACGGCACTGGGAAAGGGGGGACGGAGTTTCCTTCCCCACTTACCTCGGGGCCCCTGGCAAAAACCGACAGCCACAATTTGGTTTTAATAAGGCACAGTTCAATAGCAGGTGCTAGGAATTCAGAACACATTGCTGCTGGCCCTTCCTAGTGGCGATCTCACCACATCTATCTAGCCACAGTGAGGGGCTGCCTTGCGTGACGAGTGCGCCAGGAGACGTGAGGAAGAGGTTGGTCCATTGTTTGAGCATAAGTGATGGCAACCTATAGGCTCAGCGGTGCCCAGGCTGTCTGAGGGAAGCTGGCCAGCACACAGAAGGACCGCGGGACAGTTACTGACCCTCCACGGCCAGGAGGTTGTGACTGGAGGGCACCATGCCCTCCCTTTCTGCAAACTCCAGGATTGCCTTGTAGCAAAAATAGTACTGCTCCGGGGTCTGGATGCTGAAGGCCCTCTGGGTCCTCATGCGGGACACGGTCTGGAACACGTCAAGGGTGCCGAGCTCCTCCAGCTGCGCCAGGCAGATGTCCAGCGAGCAGAAGGTACCTGGAGGAAGGAGACAAGTGACCATACCTGGTCTCTCTCGGCCGGCTACCCTCCCTCTACCACATGCCCCGGGTGGGCTGGATGAATGGATTCAAGGGCGAGCTGCCTCACGGGAGGCGGCAGGTGGATTCAAGAGGGTCACTCTGGAGTGTTGGGAGCCAGAAAAATGAGAAGCCTCCTGCCCCCAGAGAGTACTGGAGGTGCCAGGAAGAGAAGGCGGCGAGGGGACAGAGAATGCCCGCTCAGTCTCAGACAAGACGGGATGACAGCATCACCACACCCAGGCCCTAATTTTCCGGAGACTCCACAACCCTTCCACCAAGACCTCACGGAAACCTACTCGTCCTGACTTTCTCCCAAAGGGGCCTCTGAAATACAAGACAAGCAGGCCCTGCAGGGCCCGTCCCTCAAGGTAAAAGCTGCTCACTAGCTCCAGAATGAGAGCACGGCTCCGGGTGGGGACCTCCTCGGTGGGTGAGAAGGCAGCAACAGCCCGGGGGGCGTGACGGCGGTCAGAAGATAGCCGTGCTGAAGGGGGGGATAAGGCGTGAAGCCCGAGGGGCCCCGGCCTCTGGAGCGTCTGTTCCGGCCAGCACCGCTGGCACCAGGGGTACCAAAAGGACATTAAAGAGGAATTTCTCAGGCCGATTCCCTACCGATGGATCCAATTCTCGCCAACTAGCAACTACTTGCTTTGCTGTTTCTCCCCACCTTCACTGCCCGGGGCGCCCCGAGAGCTGCCGCGCCATCAGCGGCATTACCTGTCCTGCCTATGCCCGCGCTGCAGTGGACCACGATGGGCGGCTCGAGGCACTGGCCTTTGGAGCGCGCGCCCAGGCCGCTGACAGCCAGCCTCTGCTGCTTCCTGACCGCTCTCAAGAAGTCGATGAGAGAAGCTGCCGAGGAAGGGACACCGTAGTCCGGCCAGCTCAGGAACTGGAAGTGCGTCACCTGGCGTTTCTGCCGCTCCTTGGATGAGAAAAGAACCAAGAGTCAAAGAGGTCGTTTCTGCTTGCCCCTGACGACATCTGGCTTTTCTGAGTCCCCATCCCCCTCACCAAGGTTCCTGCCCACCACCCTCAACTTTCTCCACGATCGCTTCTCTACAAACACAAAGGAAAGGTTAATTGGTGAAAACAGAATTCCCTACATAGGACCCAGATTTCTTGTAAGTTCTATTCCTAAATAATGCCACTGTTGCATTGAGATAATACAGCTTACTGGCTCTGAGCTGATCCATATCCTGTTCCCAGAAAAACAAAAGTACCTTGTAAGCTGCCTGGATTCCTTTCTACTCCCTTTGGAAATTTTCTGTACAGTAAAAGTTCTCCTCAAGCTTAAAAACTGAGAGAAGGGGCGCCTGGGGGGCTCAGTTGGTTAAGCGACTGCCTTCGGCTCAGGTCATGATCCCGGAGACCCGGGATCGAGTCCCACATCGGGCTCCCTGCTCGGCGGGAAGCTTGCTTCTTCCTCTCTCACTCCCCCTGCTTGTGTTCCCTCTCTGGCTGTGTTTCTCGCTGTCAAATAAATAAAATCTTTAAAAAAACACACAAAAAACAAACTGAGAGAAGACAGAGACCGGGATTCACCTCCATGTTGTGAATCTCAAGCGTCGTTTTCTTGTAATGGCTCATGTTCTCCACACCCAGATTGGTCACGATGAGGAAGCCAAACCTGATCCGAGAGTCTCGTTCTAGTGGCCAGTACTGGCCACACTTTCTCCTGCCGCCCTCCTCAAAGCTGAAGACAGGACACAGCAAGGTCAGCTTTCCACCCTCCCCCTCCGCAGCGGTAAGCTATGACCTGCTCTCGCCCTAACAATGCCATCTCTCGCACAGCTTCTAACTTATACCTTTGCTTCTTGGCAGAAAAGATGGGAAACTTCGTTCTAAACAGACGTAGCAACAGCTAACACTCCTGCATGTACTCATTTAGCAGACATTTATTGGGCGCCTGTTGATACCCTTTGCTATTCCTCATATATCCAGAGGATAAACGCTGGGTGGGCAAAAAAAGGCAGCAGGGAAAGTACGGTGGGCCAGACTGAACGCTCAGCCCTGCATCTCAGCCACTGTTCATGCTCTTCCTCATAAGGGCCCTTGGCGGAGAGGAACACGAAAGGCACAGCTCCGGGAGGCCCGCGGTGGCGCCAGGGCACTGCAGCGGTGCCAAGGCAGTACTTCCTCCACTGGCACTCCCCTCTGAGGCCAAGGTGGCTGTGATCGCGCCAGGGGACGGGAACTGAGCAAACACTTTCATTAATGTTTTTCCCCTCTTCTGAAATAGGTTCCCTCATAATGAAAATGATGAGACTAATGAATTTGTAATCCCTCCAGTTTTGGCAGATATGGAGACCGACAGTGCAAAAGGACTCCTTTCATCAAGAGCTTCCTGCCTGACCGACTACGCGCCACCTCTCTTTGCAGCTCTCTTACGGGTGGAAATACGAATGAGCAGAAGAACGGCCGGAAGTAGGAGGGAGGGAGAGACGAAGGAACTGGCAGTTTAGAAGCCAGGAAGACAGCTGCCCTTTGGACGTAGGGAGCAGATCACAAGTGAACTGCCCCACGTTTCCCGACACCTTCAGCGGTTCGGGCCAGGACGTCAGGATGGCCTGTAACTGCCACAGGGTCCCCACAGCCGAGGATTAAAACTCTGACAAGTCAGATCTATCAGTTGCCACTATACCCTGGCTATGTTAATCCTGGGTCAACTAAGAAAAAGCTAAAACATCTCCAACTCTTTGCCATGGCTTTCCTAATCCTCATTGTTCTATGAGCTAAACTGCCCTCTTAATGCCCCATGCTTGGGGACAGGGTGGGGGCAGAGCGCGGAGAGAGGAAAGGGGAAGAACTCACCGGGTGGTCATGACAATCACCAGGACTTTCTGCTCCCATACCATGAGCCAGAAATCACGATAGGTATTCTCCAAAGGGCCTGGAATGGAGGATGAAACAGGGAACATGACCCAGGCAGCCCTTCTTTCCTTCTCAGGCATTTCTAGTTTTGTCCCCAACTAATAACTCCAAAGCACAGATGCTGGCTCCCTGCTCTTCTCCCTGCACTCCTGCTATTCAGGGCGGTCCGTAACCACCAGCACCATCACTGAATGAGACAGTATTACGGATGTGTAATCTGCATTTTAACGGGATCCCAGGTGAAGCTGTAGGTAAGTTACAGTTTGAGAAATACTGTTCTGTCCCTTCTCAAGAGCCTTACCATCAGGGCTTGAACTGGCACATACACACAGACAGTGCCAACTGTGTACACACCTCTAGGGGTTTCCATCTCCCTAAAGCCTTCTCATCAGTAGCCTAGTGACCCCGCCCCCTTCCAGTCCCATCATGGGTCTCCTCAGACCCAACATCATGTGTGCAATTCAATCTTTCTTCAAAATTAACCTTCTCTCTTTATTTTCCCATCTCTGCTTTAAAAAAGTGTTGGCGTTATTGAATCTCGCAGTCTTAAAGAGTTGGCGTCAGCTCTGACGTAGCCACTCCTTTACCTTCCAGAAGCAGTCCCCAAGTCCAAGCCCTAGAGACATTTCTGCCTTTGGATTCTTTTTGGTTTTGACCACGCCCCCCCCACAAGGATGACGTCATCTTCCGGCTGAGATTCTGTGATACTATTTTGGTTTATTTTGCTGAATAGGATTCTTTCTCTTCCAGTCTATTCCCGATACTCCTGCCAGCTGACTGTTCCTAAAAACCTGCTTCATCACAGGGGCGCCTGGGTGGCTCAGTCGGTTAAGCACCGACTCTTGGTTTTGGCTCAGGTCACGATCTCAGGGTTGTGAGATCAAGCCCCATTCGGGTCCACACTGAGTGCAGAGCCTGCTTAACAGTCTCTCTCTTCCTCTTCTTCTGTCCCTTCCCTGCTTGCACTCTCTCTGTCTCTCTCTCAAAAATAAAATAAAATAAATTAAAATAAATTAAAAAATAAAAACTTGCTTTATCACAATACAGAGAGCTCTTGATGACCAGGTGTATCAACCAGCTTAAGCACTTGCTGTAGTGGTCTTACATCAGTGACTTTAGTTTGTGAGAAAGAATCACGTGTCAGCAAACATGGTGCTACGGGTAAGAGCCACATGGTGAAGTTCTCCTTCTAAGAGTCAGAACCTCCACAGGGCTGGGCACTCAGGGGAGACTTTGAAGGTACTTGGGGGCCACCAACTCCCTATCTATCTATCTATCTATCTATCTATCTATCTATCATCTATCTATTTATTTATTTATAGAAAAATTTGTTATTTGATAGAGACAACAAGAGAATACAAGCAAGGGAAGCAGGAGAGGGTGAAGCAGGCTCCCCACTGAGCAGAAAGCCTGATGCGGGGCTCGATCCCGGGACCCTGGGATCCTGACCCCAGCCGAAGGCAGCCACTTAACTGACTGAGCCACCTAGGCACCCCCGCCAACTCCCTTTCCATCAAGGAAGTAACAAGTCGGAATAATTCCCTGTAATTTACCAGTCCTTCCTCCTCCTCTGCTTTCTCAGGGAAGAAGGGAGGTATCAAGGGTTGATTTCGTCCTGGAAGTCTACTGGTTTTACTACCATTTTTGCTAAAGCCTTTACTAGCATTAATGCTTTATGACACGAGAATTCCGTCTTGGCAGAGGTGGACACTGCCGAAAGCAGGTGAGGTCCTAGAAGCAAGCTAAAGGCCTGCCGAGAGAGGGCTGAGGTCCTAGAAGCAAGCTAAAGGCCTGCCGAGAGAGGGCTGGTGAGTTATGGCACATCCCTGATTCAGGCCGTCCCTAAGGGTGATGTTGTAAGCTCTGTTACTTTTGCTCTGGAAGGGTATTCACAAGATACCATCGAATGAACAAATAAGGGGCACGTAGAGACAATCCATGACTAGCTACTGTAATGTCTACACCCATTCGTTCGCACAGAGAACAGTCTGGAAGGAGATGCTACAGAACGCTGACGTCATCTTGGATCTCGGGTCATGCGTGGACTCCTTCTGCATCCTTTAAACCTTCGGCAATGCAGTCACATGACCATAGTGTGCACGTGACGAAGGCAATGCGGACTCCCCTCCCGCGGTGCTCACCGGCCCGTCCACAGCCTGCGGTCTGGCACCACGGCAGGGGCCACAGGCTTTATTTTCCACCTTCAACTCACTGGCAGAAATGGCGCTGCCCGTCAGAGCGCCCGACAGCCCAGGTCCCACTCAGACTCAGGCTTGACAAACAGGGGCCCAGATTTCTTGCAGCGCACAAGACAGATTTAGAAGGGAAAGCTACACTTCCCAGATTACTTTTCAATAGCGAACTTTTCCGAGGAACTCAAACCAGCGGTTTCTGCTTACATGGGCACACCAATCCTCTGGTTTGGCTTGTGATACTTTCACATCCTGGCTCGGCCGCTGACCACCTGTGTGAGCCAACATCACCTAACCTCTTTGGGTTTGTTCATGGATTAACAGACCTTCCTGGCAGAGTCTCTGTAATAATCAGGTGAAGGTTATATACCTGACATATAACAGACACTCTCAAGCGATAACAGGTATTATTAGTAGAGATGGTATTATTAATAAGAATTAGGGGGCCTGGGTGGCTCAGTTGGTTGAGCGACTGCCTTCGGCTCAGGTCATGATCCCGGAGACCCGGGATCGAGTCCCACATCGGGCTGCCTGCTCGGCGGGAAGCCTGCTTCGCCCTCTCTCACTCCCCCTGCTTGTGTTCCCTCTCTGGCTGTGTTTCTCTCTGTCAAATAAATAAAATCTTTTTTTTTTTTTTTTTCAAATAAATAAAATCTTAAAAAAAAAAAAAAGAATTAAATACTGAATATAACCAAGAAAGTCAGGCAAATCAAGTCAGCCTTCTCCACATCACAAGACCCCATCTTCCCATCTGAGGAGAGTACTGATGCTACCTACAGGTGATCTGTGCTGGACTCGGAATGTCTCTCTCATACTCTTAGGGGGTTTCTTCTGGCTAGGGCCTTCAAAACCTGGAGAAGGAAGCATTCTTGGATACCCTGGAGCCAATCCTTACCCGCCATAAGCCCAACGTGCCAACGCCATCCTCCTCAACAGAGCCCCTACTCTCAGGCACATCATATCGCATCCTATATGCCAAAAGTTTTTCCTGATACTCATTTCTTCTTAGGGTCTTGAAAGGACTCCTTTTGGAGGGAGCAGTCCCTCCTAAGGGGAAAATACAAACCTGTGACCATCAGACCAATTAACAATATACCAAGAATCCACTTTCTTCTCCCTCAACTTTATTTTGAAAAATTTGAAACCAACGAAAAGCAGGAAGAATACTAAAATGTACTCATAAATTTTTTAGCTCAAAAGCTATGATTTTTGGCTATCGTTACATTTATTTCCCTCTGTATGTATACACACACACACACTTTTTATCTTGCAACTATTTAAAAGCTAGTTCTAGAAATTATGACCTTTTATTCCTAAATACTTGGGCACATATTTAGAAGAACAAGGACTTTCTCCTCTACAACAGTACCATTATCACACCGAACCCGTTAAACACTGATACGATAATATCATCTAATATACAGTCTCCAATTATCCCAAGTTTGTCTTTAACAGTTTTCTTCTCTAAACTGAAGTTTCAATAATGGGCACATGCCTTTGGTTATCATGTCTCTTTAGTCTCCTTTAATCTAAAACAATTCCCTGCTTTTGTCTTTCATGGCATAACTTTGAAGAGTCTAAGTCAGATTTCTAATAGTATGTCCCATGATCTGGATTAGCCTGGTTTACTTTCCGTGATCAGACTCAGAGGTAAGAACTGGCAACAAACAATAAAGGTTGTGCTGCATAGTTCTCACTATATCACAATAGAGGCGTAATACCTATTATTGGTGATGCCTAGTTTGACCACTTGCTAAGGAGGTATTTGCCAGATCTATTGCTGGTCATGCTCTGCAATGGTCAAAGGGCCTAAAGCCCATACGGTGGCCTCTTAGGTCCTCCTGTGTTGTGATCTCTCCCCACCCTCTTTGAAAGCAACTTGGTGTTCTCCTTGAGACGGCCAAGGCCGGTTGAGGAGGAGTACTGCGCCCACAGGACCATTTGCAGAAACTCTCTCTGAATCTTCGCTGTCAGACCTAAGATTTCTGGGTGCTCTCTGATTTACAGAAAACAGCAAAAGTCACTTAGGACAGCAACACCCTTTCACAGCCTGGACTCAGTCTCTGAGAAGTCCCACTGCCATTCCCGGCCTCCTACTGGACATAAGGAACTGACCAGTGAGTTCCGATGTCCCATTCCCCTGGGTTGGCAATGTCCAAAAGCTTGTAGTAGTGTTCAAAGTTCAAATCTCCAATTCATCTCTATGCAGTGAGTCTCCAAGCACGTCTGGTTCGGAAACTCCGTATGTCTCCTCTGCCTCCCTCAATAACCCCCAATCTTTACGAAAGGCCAGGACCTAGTGGCAACAACATCACCTCAAGCCACCATAGTCTTCAAAAAGTATGTGATCGTCTGATACAAGCGATCATAGGCAGATGACATAGAGCTGATAAGCGGCACTGTGACTTACCTTGTGTGCCAATGTAAGCATTCTTCTGCTTGTAGCCATCCATGAAACTGGCATTGATGTAATCTGTCTGATGATAAAAAGGAAATATCATTGCAGCTGGTGGAGTACAGCATTTGGGTGGGAAAGTTATGTACTACGTAAAGAGGACCCAAGCTATAGACATTCTCCTCCAGTCAGACGCACAGTGAGGGAAAAAGGATCAATACAAAACTTTGCTTCTACAGGGCGCCTGGGTGGCTCAGTCGTTAAGCGTCTGCCTTCAGCTCAGGTCAGGATCCCAGGGTCCTGAGATCAAGCCCTGCATTGGGCTCCCTGCTTGGCAGGAAGCCTGCTTCTTCCTTTCCCACTCCCCCTGCTTGTGTTCTTTCTCTCTGTCAAAAAATAAATAAAATCTTCAAAGAACACCATCAAGAAAGTAAAATAGGGACGCCTGGATGGCTCAGTCGTTGGGCATCTGCCTTCGGCTCAGGTCATGATCCCGGAGACCCAGGATCAAGCCCCATATCGGTCTCCCTGCTCGGCGGGAAGCCTGCTTCTCCCTCTCTCACTCCCCCTGCTTGTGTTCCCTCTCTAGCTGTGTTTCTCTCTGTCAAATAAATGAATAAAATCCTAAAAAAGAAAGAAAGAGGGGTGCCTGGGTGGCTCAGTTGGTTAAGCGACTGCCTTCGGCTCAGGTCATGATCCCGGAGATCCGGGATCGAGTCCCACATTGGGCTTTCTGCTCAGCGGGAAGCCTGCTTCTCCCTCTCTCACTCCCCCTGCTTGTGTTCCCTCTCTGGCTGTGTTTCTCTCTGTCAAATAAATAAATAAAATCTTTAAAAAATATATATTAAAAAAAAAAAAGAAAGAAAGCAAAACCACCTACAGAATGTATGTATTTGATAAGGGGCTTATATTTAGAAAATATAAAGAACTCTCATAACTCAACAGCAAAAAGACAACCCAATTTTAAAATGGGCAAAGTGGAACGCCTGGTGGCTCAGTTGGTTAAGCATCTGACTCTTGATCTCAGTTCAGACCATGATCTCAGGGTCATTGTGTTCAAGCCCTGCACTGAGCTCCATGTTGGCGTGGAGCCTACTTAAAAAAAAAATTAACTAAAAGTAAAATGGGCAATGGCTCGTAACAGCCATTTCTGCAAAGAAGATATACAAATGGCCACTAAGCACATGAAAACACCCTCAACATTACTGGCCACGAGGGAATTGCAAATTAAAACCATAATTGGGGGCACCTGGGCTGAGCATCCGACTTGTCCTCAGCTCAGGTCCTGCTCTCACGGTCGTGAGTTGAAGCCCCATGTTGAGCTTTGCTCTGGGTATGGAGCCCACTTAAAAAAAAAAAGTGAAAAGTCAGCACCATGATGAGATGCCACTTCATACCCACTGAAGGATGGGTGCAGGTACAAGATGGACAGTAACAACTGTTGGTAAAGGTGTGAGAACACCCGGACCTTCATGTACCCCTAGAGGGAATGGAAAATGGTGCGCTCATGTTGGAGAACAGTCTGGCGATTCTTCCAAAGGTCAAACACAGAGTCGCCATATGACCCAGCACTTTCACTCCTGAGGAAAATGAAAACATACGTCCACAGAGAAACTTACACGCAAATATTCATGACAGCATTATTCACAAGAGCCAACACTGGGAACAACTGAGATGGTGTTCCCCTGCTGAATGGATGAATCAAGGTGGCCTATCCACACAGGGAGTACTTTTAGCGATAGAATGAAGTACTGACGCATGCTACAACACGGACGGACCCCGGAAACATGCTAAGTGGAAGACGCCAGACACAAAGGCTACAGACTGTATGACTCCATTTATATGAAACGTCCCAAACAGGCGACTCCATAAAGACAGAATGTACACAGACTGGGAGGAAATGGGGTGTGACTGGCCAGGGTGTAGAGCTGCTTCTCCATGTGATAAAAATGTTCTAAAGCTGATGGTGGTGGTGATGGTACAACTCTGTAAATATAATTTTAAAAACACTGAATTTGGGGGCGCCTGGGTGGCTCAGTTGGTTGGACGACTGCCTTCGGCTCAGGTCATGATCCCGGAGACCCGGGATCGAGTCCCACATCGGGCTCCCTGCTCGGCGGGAAGCCTGCTTCTCCCTCTCTCACTCCCCCTGCTTGTGTTCCCTCTCTGGCTGTGTTTCTCTCTGTCAAATAAATAAAATCTTTAAAACAACAACAACAACAACAAAAAAAAAACACTGAATTAGGGGCTCCTGCGGGGCTCAGTCAGTTAATGTCCAACTCTTGCTTTCAGCTCGGGTCATGATCTCGTAGGTCAAGAGATGAGCGGCCCCTCGGGCCCCATGCTCAGGAGGGAGTTTGTGGGAGATTCTCTCCCTCTGCCCCTCCTCCCACATCAAGCACCTGCGCTTTCTCTCAAAATAAATAATCTGTCTTTTAAAAAAGGACAAAAATCGGGGCGCCTGGGTGGCTCAGTTGGTTGGGCGACTGCCTTCAGCTCAGGTCATGATCCCGGAGACCCGGGATCGAGCCCCACATCGGGCTCCCTGCTCGGCGGGAAGCCTGCTTCTCCCCTCTCACTCCCCCTGCTTGTGTTCCCTCTCTGCCTGTGTTTCTCTCTGTCAAATAAATAAATAAAATCTTTAAAAAAAAAAAAAAAAAAAAAAAAAAAAAAAAAAAAAAAAAAAAAAAAAAAAAAAAAAAAAAAAAAAGGACAAAAATCAAACTACTGAATTACACACTTTACTTTTTTAAGATTTTATTTATTTATTAGAGAAATGTGTGCGCGTGGATGGGGCGAGAGGCAGAGGGAGGAGACAGAGACCTCAAGCAGAGCCACCCTGCCCCCTGTGCTGAGGGCAAACCCAGGGACAGGGCTCAATCCAAGGACCCTGAGATCCTGACCTGAGCCGAAATCAAGAGTCGGACGCTCAACCAACTAAGCCACCCAGACATCCCTATACTTTAAATGGGTTAATTGTATAGTATGTGAACTACATCTCAATAAAGCTGTTATTTACCAAAAAAGGGTCCATTAAGACTTGCAGCACTGGTTCAAAACCAAAAGGGAGGCGAGCCGAGCGCCCTGAGCTGGAACAGCGCCCTGTCCACGCTGTCATACACAAAAGCCCACGTGTGGCTGGAGAAGGAAGAAAGCTGAACTTCACATCTAGCACCATCGACAGCACGGGCGGAACAGCCAGGCTCCCCCACTACCCCAACTAACACAGCGCGACAGCCACACAAGTGCAGAGAAGTCCTGACAGACCTTCGCCCGTTGTCTCCTGGGGGATTTCTCTCATCTCCTGGTGTCCTCAGTCTTATTTCAGCATCATTAGCGATCAGGGAAATTAAACAGGATCTGAATTTTTATTATTCCTCCTCACAAGTCCTCTGCCGACATCCTTGCTGACGATCCAAGGTGACAAGAGAGAAACACAGATGCGACTGTAGTGCCCAGTCGCAGTATGACTAGTGGAGACCACCTAGCAGGTATTATGACCAGCAGGAGAACAAAAGACAAAGTCTCAACGTCAAACTAGGGAAGACGCACAGTCCGCTCCACTCCAGGGAGGTCAGAGTGACGCCATGAACTGTCACCTTTTCCCCACCGAGTTCATCACCTGGGGAGGCCCACCTGACTGCGTGTCCACAGCCAGCCGCGGACACCCCGCCTCACGGTGCAGCCCATGCGAGTCAGACGTGTGTGTGTTAGCCAGTCCGTCTGCGAACTTATCCTATCACTGTCTACGTGTTTATTTATTTAGATTGTATTTATTTAGACTGTATTTATTTGGCAGGGAGACGGTGAGAAAGGGAACACAAGCAGGAGTGGGAGAGGGAGAAACAGACTCCCCACTGAGCAGGGAGCCCCCCAGACCCTGAGATTATGACCTGAGCCGAAGGTAGACGCTCCGTGATGGAGTCACCCAGATGCCCCGACCACTGATTATTTAGTCAAGAGTTTCCTGCTTCCTCCTTCCGGCACGGTTGACCCTGACCTCATACTGCTAGCGCTCCGCTCTGACTGAGCCATCTTCCCTGAGCTAAGGGACCATCTGCAGCAAACCCAGCAAGCTGAGCCTCATTCACTCCGAAGCAGGCTGCTCGATCCAGGGCCCCGTCGTCAGCCAGGGGCACCCTCTGCTCGGCCGGCACGGGCAGGCGCTGGACCGGGCAGGACCCGGGTAGTAAGGCACAGGAAAGCACAAGGGACGTCCGTGCTGCATGCCAGTCGACACCAGTCTGTAAACAATGTATACGCTGTGGCTCTTGGAACTACCTTCATGCTTTGAAAAGAAATATCACTGCTTTAGTGCAGACTTACAATTTCTTTATAACTAAGGATACCAGCTTTCAGGATCCTTGTCTCTGAGACCACAGGGAATTAAAATCCGCAATTTCAGAAGAATCATCAAAAATTAAAACTGAAAATGACCTCAGAGATAAAGTATAGATTGGGGGCAAAGAGAAATAGCAGAGAATCAAACCAAGCACACTCTGTTACGGGACATGGCCACTAGAAACTGTGACGAACAGCTTTCTAAGTCCAGGAGCGAATCTGGTGGCCAACTCCCTAATAATCCACCACGTACTGTGGAAATGACGCTTCTGCCGACGTTTGCAGTAATCAAAGGAGTTTAATTCAAGTGATGATCTTTGATTTTAGGATGACTAGGAAATCTGCTGGTACACGGGGACTCACTCTTTCCTACACAGATAATTCACTGAAGGTCTGGTCTGTACTCTTCTGAGTAACTGGGGACACAGCAGTCAAGAAGACAGATAAATACAGCTATCTGACCCAGGGCCCCAAGTCAGCCTTGTACTGCACGCCTTCAGGGCATATACTTGAGGGTCTCAGGAAGGGACGAACCTGCCCTACGTCGGCCAGACTCTGAGCTAATGCTCCTGCGGGAATAGCCTTCTGTAAGGGTCCTGAGTAGGGCTATGAATTCAGTTTCCACAAGATCTTAGTCAAAAGGCCAAGAAGCGACTAAATTCAGTTTATGTACCTGAAACAGCAGAGTCAAAAGGATTAAAACCACGATCCTAGGGTCCCGATCCACGTATTACATATACCCAAATAGAAGGCAACAATTTTTCCAAGACTTATCCCCCAGAAAAAGAGAGAGGGGATGTAACAAGTCCCTATACTGTGTGTCATGTTAAAGGGGCACTATTGGGGCACCTGGGTGGCTCAGTTGGTTGAGCGACTGCCTTCGGCTCAGGTCATGATCCCGGAGACCCAGGATCGAGCCCCGCATCGGGCTCCCTGCTCGGCAGGAGGCCTGCTTCTCCCTCTCTCATTCCCCCTGCTTGTGTTCCCTCTTTGGCTGAGTTTCTCTCTGTCAAAAAAATAAAATCTTAAAAAAAAATAATAAATAAATAAATAAAAAATAAAAATAAAGGGGCACTATTTAAATTCCTTTACTTTGAACAATAGCCTCAATCAATGCTGGGTTTCTGTTTTTAATTTTTATTCATTTATTTATTTATTTGACAGACAGAAACATAGCCAGAGAGGGAACAGAAGCAGGGGGAGCGAGAGAGGGAGAAGCAGGCCTCCCGCGGAGCAGGAAGCCTGATGCACTCAATCCCAGGTCTCCAGGATCATGACCTGAGCCGAAGGCAGTCGCTTAAAGACTGAGCCACCCAGGCGTGCCTCAATGGTGTTTTTTGATGCATGCGGAGGGCACTAGACAGAACTGGCATACCCAAAGGAAAAAGAACAAATGTAACACGTACTTCTTTGCTGACCTCT
The DNA here is from genome assembly GCA_004023965.1 of Spilogale gracilis. Lineage (NCBI taxonomy): Eukaryota > Metazoa > Chordata > Mammalia > Carnivora > Mephitidae > Spilogale > Spilogale gracilis. Next base: position 95,421 of record PITA01005866.1, read on the forward strand.
AACTTCTAAGCGCTGCATGTTGCTGTAAAGAGGACTTAAAGTGAATGATTATTGCTACAGAAAATGCATGAGACAGAGGATGAATGAAAAGATAAACTGTTAATGTTATGCTAATAGTGTTTATTTATTTTTTTTTTTAAGATTTTATTTATTTATTTGACAGAGAGAAACACAGCTAGAGAGGGAACACAAGCAGAGGGAGTGAGAGAGGGAGAAGCAGGCTTCCTGCCGAGCAGGGAGCCTGATGCGGGGCTCGATCCTGGGACTCCAGGATCTTGACCTGAGACGAAGACAGAGGCTTAATGACTGAGCCCCCCAGGCGCCCGTGCTAATAGTGTTTCTAGTTTAGGATAAACTTTTCAGTGACAATACCATTTACTTAAAAAGAAGTAAAAATTGTGTACTCTAGACAACTGTTAGCTTAACTCAGGAAGTGGCTCAAATGAGGACAAAGACACTGATGTTAAAGGTGCATGTAGGGCGCCCGCGTGGCTCAGAGGGTTAAGCCTCTGCCTTCGGCTCAGGTCATGATCTCAGGGTCCAGGGATGGAGGCCTACATCGGGCTCTCTGCTCAGCAGGGAGCCTGCTTCCTCCTCTCTCCCTGCCTGCCTCTCTGCCTACCTGTGATCTCTGTCAGTGAAATAAGTAAATACAATCTTTAAAACAAAAAAAAGGTGCATGTGAAGAGTTTCACTAAATATCTATACTAATATATACATATGTGATTTTTAATATGAACGGATATGATCAAATATATTAAATAATACAATCACTTGGCCATTTCAACTCTATCCCTAGATATTTATGTGTACACTAGTTGTCCAAAACTATTTTCAGATCTTCTAGATGGAAAAGTCGTAGGTCACTTATAATTAGAGTTGCCCTGTATTGACACGTATACATTCCCTAATATAGTGGATAAAAGGACTAAAATTTTACAATTAAGTAGTAAAAGGAGATATAATTGACATTTATTAAGCACCTATGATATACCAGACTTCGGTGTGTCAGCATTTACACAATTTTTTCCATTTAATTTCCTCATAGTACTGTGAGATGGCCTTATAGGGACTCGCTTACGGTAACAGGCTAACTTGTGCGGAGCACGGTTAAAACCCCCACCTGGTCTCTCTGGCTTAGAGCCCGTGCTCGCTCTGCTATGGCACAGTGGGCCTCACGCTGGAAAGCCCCCAGTGGCCTGCAGAGGCGCACCCACCCGCGCACCTGAGTGTGGCCGGCTCGTTTGGTCAGCTTCACTCGGGTCTGGTCCAGGCAGGGCACGTCCCCGTAGCGATTCTTCTCTAGGTTTCCTGGGGACCTGCAGAAAATGGGACAAAGTGAAAAACACGACAAACAAGAGGTGGAAGCAGCGGGTATGTACACACGCGTCCAGCAGCGCGAAGGCGGAGACCGGTGGTGCCCGGCCGAGGACACAGAGCAGCGACCCAGCCTGCCCATATCCCACGTCATCTCAACTTTCTTTTTTTTAAAGATTTTACTTATTTGACAGGGAGAGTGACAGCGAGAGAGGGAACACAAGCAGGGGGAGTGGGAGAGGGAGAAGCAGGCTTCTTGTTGAGCAGGGGGCCTGACGTGGGGCTCTGGGATCATGACCTGAGCTGAAGGCGGTCACTTAATGACTGAGCCGCCCACGGGCCTCTCATTTAACATTTTTAGTATGTATGTATTCCTGGACAAATAAAGGTATTTTCATTCGAAAGAGAAAATGACAGGGAAATTGTAGTACAGCACCAAAAAAAATCTGGCTGCTAAGAAATCTAAGTTCCAGGGGCACCTGGGTGGCTCAGTTGGTTGGGCAACTGCCTTCGGCTCAGGTCATGATCCTGGAGATCGGTGATGGAGCCCCACGTCGGGCTCCCTGCTCGGCGGGAAGCCTGCTTCTCCCTCTCTCACTCCCCCTGCTTGTGTTCCCTCTCTGGCTGTGTTTCTCTCTGTCAAATAAATAGAATCTTAAAAAAAAAAATCTGTGATATAATTATTTCCAACTTAGAATTCTGTGCTCTAACAAAACGCAAGTAAAGAAAGAAGATGGGGGACCTAGGAAACAGAGCCAATAAAGGAAAGTGGGAGCAGAAATCAGGATAAAGTCCAAACAACATCAATCTCAGTTTCGACTGGAGCAAAAAACCCAAAAAGTCTGGAAATGAGGTTTCCGGGGGGGTGGGGGAACCCAATCAATTCATAATCTTATATATTTGACCACTTGGAAAATATTAATAATAGTATAAAATAAATTTGATTAAGCATAGGGAAAAAAATAAAGATAGGAACATGGAAAACTACAAACAAATGAAAAAGTTAGGTAACTGGGGCTCCTGAATGGCTGAGTCAGTTAAGCATCTGCCTTCAGCTCTGGTCATGATCTCAGGGTCCTGGGATCAAGCCCCCACCACATGGTTCTCCCTGCTTGGTAGGGAGTATGCTTCTCTCTCTCCTATGCCCGCGCTCTCTCTTAAATAAATAAATAAAATCTTAAAAATTAGGTAATTAACTCCAGAAGAAATAAAAACGGAATTGAAAAAATTTAATATATTTGATTTCACAGAAACCCATCTAGTTCTGTGGTAGAAAAATTTACATAGTCATAATAATGTAAACAGTGACTATTGATTTAATAAAAAATATGACATAATTATATTGGAAAAACAGTCAAAAGTGAACTGGACACAGGGTGTAAGGACCAAATGCTTATCTACCATAACAATCAACGAGGAGTATTGTAAGAATTTTATTTAGAATCACAGAAGAAATATCAGAAGAAACAGCTATTAAGAGTTGAAAATAGGGCGCCTGGGTGGCTCAGGGGGTTAAAGCCTCTGCTTTCGGCTCAGGTCATGATCTCAGGCTCCCGGGATCGAGGCCCGTGTCGGGCTCTCTGCTCAGTGGGGAGCCTGCTTCCTCCTCTCTCTCTGCCTGCCTCTCTGCCTACTTGTGATCTCTCTCTCTGTCAAATAAATAAATAAAATCTTTTTTTTTTTTTAAGATTTTATTTATTTATTTGACAGAGAGAAACGCAGCCAGAGAGGGAACACAAGCAGGGGGAGTGAGAGAGGGAGAAGCAGGCTTCCCGCTGAGCAGGGAGCCCGATGTGGGACTCGATCCTGGGTCTCCGGGATCATGACCTGAGCCGAAGGCAGTCGCTTAACCAACTGAGCCACCCAGGCGCCCCAATAAATAAAATCTTTAAAAAAAAAAAAAAAAAAAAAAGCCCAAATCGAAAATGGGAAAAAAGCATGGCATTTTACCAAGAGCATATACAGATGGTAAATAAGTACTGAAAAGATGTTCAACATCATTAACTATTAGGGAAATTATAATTATACTGACCTATTACATACTTATTATGACAACTAAAATAAAAAATGATGGTGGAGGGGGCCTGGGTGGCTCAGTGGGTTAAAGCCTCTGCCTTGGGCCCAGGTCATGATCCCGGAGACCCAGGATTGAGCCCCACATTGGGCTCCCTGCTCGGCGGGAAGCCTGCTTCTCCCTCTCTCACTCCCCCTGCTTGTGTTTCCTCTCTGGCTGGTTTCTCTCTGTCAAATAAATAAAATCTTTAAAAAAAAAAAAAAAAGAAAGAAAGAAAAGACAAGGGAAAGAACATATTCTGCTTGATCCAGGGACTCTGTGATCAATACCTAAGCTAAAGGCAGATGCTGAGTGACTGAGGCACCCAGGCACCCCAGCCATCACCAGTTTTTTATAAAGATTTTACTTATTTATTTGACAGAGAAAGAGATCACAGAATCACGGATTCCTAAAACATTTAAGCTACGAAGCAGGTGGATATGAGAGTCTAACATCATATATTACATACGGGAAAACTGGGGTGCAGACAAGGGAAAAACCTGCATAAATCACATGGGGGATGTTGGGCTGTGCTGGAACTTGAACCTGGGCAGTTTCCCTAGTTTTAAACACAGAAACAGAGATTTCTGTTGCAGCCAATGTAAGCGGGGTAAAATGAGAGCAGTAAGAGGGATGATCTATGCCTTATGGCCAACAATAGTCACCAAGTAATTACGAACCAATTATAAACTAGCGAGGTAGTTCTCTAGTAAGATTTGGATAGAAAGAAAGATCCCATAAGGCCAAATGCCTGAGTTAACTCTTTTCTCTTACTGACCGTAGGTGATTCTAAATGCACCAGAACCCCTCCTAAGAAAGTAATGTTACAGGATAAATGCTCTCGGGAGAAACTGCCCAAATGAAAGGACGGGAGATCACACTGAAGGCAGGGATAGGTAAGTGTATGTTTTTGAACATGCATTTTTGTTGTTTCCCCCGAACACTTGCATTTCAGGAACACAGTCTAAAAGGCCCCCTCACTCCACGGCTCCCCGGCTGCTACCAACGACCTGCAGGAAGTCATCACGCAGGATGTTGGCAACCGACACCAAAGCCGGGGGTGTCCCTTCCTGGATGAGAGAACCGTCGTCTGAGGGAGAGGGATGCTGCTAACACAAAGAAGAGCCTCTTAAGGAAATGAGGTACGGAAGGAGCACGCCGCGGAAGGGCTGGTACCCACGGTCGGATCGCACCTCGCCTACTCACATAGAACAGTGGAAAGTGCCAACGGGGCTCTCACGGCGGATGTCTTCATACTCCTCGTATATGCCCCGCTTCTGTCTGGCGCTGACATAGTCCAGCAGCTCTTGGATGGTCATGGCGTGGGGACCTGGGACATGGACCGAGTCCCAGTCTAAGACAGGCGGGAGGGAGAACAGGATGATCTCATCGAAGGGGTCCGGATGGCCGTTCACCTGGGGCAGGAACTGGAAATTCCAGGACGCGAGGTCCAGTTTGACATGCCCACCCAGGTTTTCGGGAAGGCACTCCCTGGGCAGGTGCTGGGTGACCTCAGATGTCTTTAGTATTTGAATCTGGAAAGCCAGAAAGAACCAAGTGAGTCTGGACAGGAAACAAGAGACACAGGGAAGAGACAGAACAAATGTCTTTGTATTAGGTTTGAAGAATGGGACGAGATGTGCCTGAAACACTCTATATACGAATAAACCAAGCAGACTGCATTTTCCTGGCCTGGAACTGAAGTCCTATCATTTCCCCAAAGGCCTGACGTTCCAGAATGCACATCAAATTCACTCTTAAAATTTACCTCGGCCCTTTTAAAGATTTTATTCTTAAGTAATCTCTACACGCAACATGGGGTGCAAACTCATGACCCCAAGATCAAGAGTCATGCACTCTACCTGAGTCACTCAGGGGCCCCAGGAGCCCTTTTATAGACCTCAAAAGGAAGGGACAGTGAACAAAGCCTTTATAGTATTAATGATGCTTCCCAGTGACATCTCATGCAGGTATTCGCCTTTTTGATTATTAAGAATGTACGGGTAGTGATTTTTTTTTGGTCCACCTCATACT